>JBBPBX010032689.1:0-33723 GCA_038048925.1 Garcialebias charrua
TATGTTCAGAAATTATGTCTATGGGCCGAATGCATCTCTACATCTGAGCAGATTACAGTACAGTATTAGGTTTTCACAGCTCAGTATAAGCTCTCTGTGTTCACACTATACATTTTATCCTGTCTGTTTTTATTAGTCAGTATTTTCGTGCTATTTCAACAATTCATTTATCAAAGCGTTCAGCTCATTCAGGATATTCCTACTATGAATTTTGGTATTTGTGCAATTTACTCTTTGAAATATTGATTTTTTTCAGCCATGTTTTTCTCATTGCATATGAATGGAGCTCTCCACATCCTTCAAACGCTTGGAGCTGTTCACAACCTTTTACTGCTCCTTTCAGCTTTTGTTTTGGTTCAGCTCCTTTCAGCTTTTTTGTACTTTTTTCAGACTTCTGTTAAATTCTGCCTTTATTCAGCACAGTTTTAGGTATTTTTCTGCTCATTTTATACTTTTTTTCCTGCCTTTTCCCGCTTCTCTGCTGATTTCAACTTATTCTACTAAACTTTTTTTTGTCATTCAACCTTTATTTAAACAGATAAATCACATTGAGCCTCGAAGACTCATTTACAAGTGAGATCTGTTAGACAGACAATAACCGTGTTTCCATCCATTTTCATTTCGAATTTTGAGCTAATTTTTGAAATCTCGCAAATATGTAAATACAAATTAATGCGAAGCAGAAGTGTTTCCATCTGCTGGCTTGAAGCGCATCTACCAAGCCACGCACAGCGTCATTACGTCAGACGTCAGCGTCATTACGTCAGACGTCAGCACTGCGCATGTCTACAGTAAACAGGAAGTAGCGGTTGAAAACAGAACCCGGCCACACATCTCGTCAAAATGGAGAGAATATTTCAGGTACGTGTTGCTATCGGGCAAGTTGTATTTATTCTGTCATGCCAACTAGTTTTAGCGATGTTACATGTTGTCCGGAGCGGAAACAGCTGAACGTCACGTGACGTGAATGTTCGCTACGGCAGAACTGAGTCGGAAAATCTGTTTCCATCTGTCGTTTTGCGCATCTGCTCATTTTCGAAGATCCCAAAAACCACCTCAAGCGAGCGTATAAACTTTTTGGCGAAGTTGAGGAAGTAAATTCGGATTTTGCCGTTTCCATTAAGCTTTTCTGCTGCGATACTTCAAAATGCGCAGCTAGAAACCTTTATGGAAACACGGCTAATAAAAGTGGTGAAAAATGACACATAGGGTTTGGAGACAAAAAAATTCCTAACACATTTTTGACCTCTGTTTGAAGGTCAAAAATGTGGTAATGAAAAAAATCTTGCACACAAGCACATAATGACGCCGACATTATGCAGAGAGGGCGGGGGGACTCAAAGGCGGTTGAGCAGCCAGCTCATAGATCTGTGCACACTCATGGGGGGGGGGAGCTGCCGAGGACGGCCAGAGGCGAGAGTCCTGAAATGATGACAGAATGTTTATTCAGCTGTGCTCCTCTGAAAAGTCTGTGGAATTCATTAGTAGCTGGTTTGGGAGGGGGGTGAGACCGCCAAGTTTACAAAACTTCTCAGGCGTGTTGAGATAAGACGGCCTATCAAGGCCAGTCGGGGAGCCGAATGTCAGATAAACAGGATTGTTTTGGGGACAGGCAGAAAGTCTGGATTCTCGAGACATGAACCAAGCCATCATGTAAGGCAGGCAGCCTGACCAGGTCCAGATTAGCCGCCGACGTCTTCCTTTTATGTTGATAGACCAGGAACCAGCCAAATCCAAAAAGCAGGAACCAGTTATCATAAATCCAATTAAATATGCGTCCTTAAGATCCACAGATGACAGCAGAGATAGACACGTCATCAAGTCTTCCAAGTCGATGAGATATCCAGCTGTGTGCATGCCAACAGGGCAAATCGGCTCGCCTACAGCCTGTCTTCTTGTTGAAGAAATGTTATCAGTTGTGTTGAGGGACCAACTGACCAAATTGAAGTCCATAGTTATGATTCTGAAGATTTTGTAGAAGAGAGGCTCTCAGACAGTTTCACTGACAAGACAAAGAAAAAGCAAAGCAGAGACTGAAGCCTCGGATATAGTCGCACTTTGGTCCGCAAGCTGGAGCGCGCGTGCTGCGCGCGCACTGTGCATGCGTTTATAGTGTGGCACGGCAGCGCATGGCAAAGTGCTGTTCTTTTACTGACCAGCAGGCGGCAGTACCCTCTAAAACCTGTGCATATGTTGCAAGAAAGGGTGTAGAAGAAGAAATCTACCGTAGAAGAAGAACTGTTTGAAATCACACAACAAAAACAAATGGCTTTCCGCTCGCTCGGGGAATTTAAAACATTTGAATCACATAAAAAACATTCCTCCATGCGTCGCGACGCCGTTTCCACGACCACAGCGGCGCAGACAGTTGCAGATTCTGGCGTGAAGGCTGTCGGGGAGGTCCCTACCCGACCTGTCAATCAATTCGGCGCGCGCGCTAGGCTTGCGGAGCTTCAAAATTTGGGAGGTGCACGACCACGCGCGAAACCAACGCGCTGGCCAAAGCGCGGGGGCGGGGACGTCGCGTTTGCGTCACTTTGGCCGCGCGCCCTATGCGACGCGTCAACTATATCCGAGGCTTGAGAGGAGACGTCCGCCCTTGAGAAGAGCAAGTGTTGAATGAACTTCTGCTCTATTCAGCCTTTTCTACACATTTCTGTTGCTTTTCTTCAGCTGTCTGCTTTTACTTTCCTGCCTTCAGTAAATGCAAAGCCTCCAGTAGACCTGAGCGTCCTGGCTTTACGCCACTCTACGCGCGCATTCTGTGCGCACGCGTTCGCTGGCACAGCTCTGCTTTCTTTCTCACGTTAAATGCTCGCGTTTTCGCTCCAAATCCTTGTTGTAATTTGATCAGCTGCGCGCGAAGCAGGACAAACTTAGGTCGCTGATTGGTCACTTGCTGACACGCCTACTGAAATGATTGACAGCGAGTGGGACAAGCCGCTGTCTCTGCTCCAGACGAGCAGCGGTTCGCTCGGCTGCTCCCGCTGCGGTCTTTCTATCTTTATATGTTAATAAAAACTAATAAAAAGTGGGGGGAAAAAACAGGGAGCGCTTTTCCTGCAGCCCACAGCCCACCAGGAAATATTTAAAACCTCCCGCAGCCAGGTAGGACCTGAATTCATTCATTTCAGTCATCGAGTGAACGGAGGAAGAAGCGATTACTTGACTTTTGGCAAAAAAACAAAAGAAAAGGCCCAATCAGCGATAAAGAAGAGGAATTTAATTCATTTGTGTAACATACAAAACAGTCCGGCGCCGGGGAAGTTTATGGTCAGACATAGTGCTGGACGATAATTCAATAACGATAAATATCGCGATATACTTTTATTCAATAACGATGATATGAAGTTTAAGCATATTTTCGATATTTCGATAGGATTTTACAACTTTTTATGACGTTTTTCTCTTTCTGTTCGGGTTGGAGCGGCTGCTTCAACAACCCGCCCGGACAGAAAAAGCTGTGACACAAAACGTGCGTGATGACGTTGTTGTTACGCAGCGCTCAGTCCAGCAGCAGGCGTTAGCGGTAGCAGGCTAAAAGCTAAGCTAGTCTCCAAAGCGCGTTAAGTTTTCGCTTCAAAACGAGTCAAACGAGTGCTCATGACCGTCAGAATGTGACTGAACAAAGTTTCACAAGCGAAGAGAAAGAGACGACATCACTGATGAGAGGAAAGACTAATTCGTCGGTGTGGACGTAGTTCGGTTTTACTGCAGGTCTCATCTGCAGCGAGTCTTACTCGGTTTGTGTTTATTTTTCAAAACGTGACAGAGTCGTTCTAACTAGCGGTGGAAACATCTATTCTAACTTGTTTAATCTGAAGAGTTTCCACTCGATAGAATATGATGAGTCAGAAGATGAAGAATAAAGTTTGAGCCAACGTTTCCCTGAAACTACGACGTAAACAAACAGCCCCAGCAGCGCTGCATGTTTTTTAAATTCAAAATAAAACAAATTCATCAGAAGAAAAAAAAACACTGAATGAAAAGGTGCAGAAAGACGAAAATAGTGTTATAATATCTGCCCCTTGTTTAAAAAATACAAAATAACTACAAACAACCTTCACTTCACCTGCACCACACCTTCCCAACAACTTTGATTTAATCATCTTTTAAAACATATAGTTTTATAAATGTTTATGATGATATCAAGTCAACACAATCCTGTTTCCTGATTTAAACTCAGCTCCTTCACACTAGTTCTAAATGAAGATTTTACAAACATTTACATTCCCTTCAGGGTTTAATAACTTTTTAAACAAAATGTAATTGAATATTTGGGGGTAATATTTTTTTTAGTTTTATACATGACTTGTAAAATACTATGTTCAACCAAATCATAACATTTTAATAATTTCAATTGATGAAATAATATATTTGTTGGGTGACCATAGCACTTCCTAATAATAATTCTTACAGCTCTTTTTAGTAAAATAAAATTAGGATTTGTAATAGTTTTGCATGCTTTTCCCCAAACTTCAATACAACAGATTAAATATGGAACAATCATTACATTATACAATATATTCAAAACTTTGTCATTCAAAAACTATTTTACTTTATACAATAATGTAATTGATTTTGTTATTTTTATTCTTAAGTAATTTCCATGAGATTTCCATGTCAGCTTCTCATCAATAACTATACCCAAAAGTTTTATTTAATTAACTATGAATTTCAATGCTGTAAATTTTAAAGTTCTTGTTTAAAGTTAAAACTATTAATATTGACACAGTTGAGAATTTTATGCCGAGAACGTTCATGCTCAATAATCCAGGTACCAAATCCAATACCTGTAATTCTCAGTTGGGTCATCTGGAAACTGGATGGAGGGTGAAACGTTTCTATAAAAAACTGTCCATGACCCGACAGAATTATTGGGTTGAGAATTTTATGTTTATTTGATGGTGATTTCCATCTTTTTGGAGGCTAAATACAAATACAAGGTGAACATCAATTTATTTGTATAGTTTATAGTTTTTTTTAGGCTTTTATATTGTTTATATCGATATCGAATTATATCGATATCGACCGAAATTAAGAACTATATCGTGATAAAAATTTTGGCCATATCGTCCAGCCCTAGTCAGACACCACGCAAGCGTACGCGGTCGTAAAAAAAGAGCTTTGCGCGTTCATGCCCTGAGGGGCTGTGCGGGGCTACGCTTTTGCCTCAGCGTGTCGTACAGAGGCGTATAGCCAGTACGCGCAGGTCTACTGGGGGCTTAAGTTGTCCAATCAACGTCTTCAGCAGCTTTCTGCAAAAAGCATTCATTTGCATTTCACAGGAAATGCCATTTCTCTTATGACACCAAAAGTGTTTCTGATCCAGTTCTTTAAAAGCTCAAAAATAAAGTTGTTTGACTTGTTTGAGACCAGCGTGACCTGCAGTAACAGATCTGAAACCGTGTTAGATTTAAAAATCATGATTTTTAGTTTGATCATTTCAGTTAGACTTATGCTGGTGAAGATTCTCAGTCGTCCAGGACATGATGAAATCAAAAAAGGCGTTCAATACAGGATCAACTGGACTTTATTTGTTGCAGAAAACGTTTCGACTTCTGTCCAGAAGTCTTTTTCAATTCAATTCAATGAATTGAAAAAGACTTCTGGACAGAAGTCGAAACGTTTTCTGCAACAAATAAAGTCCAGTTGATCCTGTATTGAACGCCTTTTTTGATTTCAGTTAGACTTGTTCATGCTTTAGTCATTTTTCCTGCCTGGATGCAAACAGTAAAAATAAAATAAATAAAACTACACATTGCACAAAATAAGATAATAGTGAAATGTAAAGTACATGATGAAACAATGAAGGAGCGGAGATGTCGGGGGGGAGGAGGAGGAGGCCTCGTCTTCTTGTCTGCTCATCTACTAAAATTATTAGAAAAGCCCACACACACATACACCCATTGCACTGACATACACCACCATTATTTAACCAAACAACAACCACACAACACAACTAGAAGATGTATTACACTATTTTTTCTTGGGGGAGTGCAGCAGCAGTATCAATTTCTGAGGGCAGGAAGAAGGCAGCGACCACAAAGTAGGGTGGGGGTGGTTGTTTGGAGTATTTACTATTTCCCTGTGTCACTCATCCCGCTCAGTGTTTTAGCACTGAGGTGTAACTACCATTGTTGTGTGTGTGTGTGTGTGTGTGGGGGGGGGGGTTTCAGCAATTCCCTACAAACACAAACAGTGCCACACCTGATTAGACGGCTGCAGCCTGGGAGGGGTGACATGGGTCTTATGGGGTATCTGAGGATGAGGCTGCTTCCTCCCTGCAGAACAGGGAGGAGGCCTGGAAAAGGGAGCGAGCTTCAGCTGCAGCCTCCTCAGAGAGCTCCTCCTCCGGTGAACTCCTCCAAAACACAGGAGAGAGGCCTCAGCCCTGAATCGTTGGACTAGGACTGGTCCTCCACCCAGACTGCAGGGACAGCACCTTGGATGTCATCACAAGCCACACCCGCAGCCCATTACTCACCCAGACGTGCACTGAGGGAGGCTGCTTCAGGGTTCCCCTCGACATGTCACTAATTATAATTAGATGGTTTAACTGGATGGTTCATGGATTATTTGTGAATCACTTGATCTTCCAACAGAACAACAGAGTTGCACTCCTCTTGACTCTGGTCTGCTGCAGCGACAACGAAGAGAGGGAAAAATACAAAATTCCAGTTATGCACAGCTCGGGACCTTGAACATGAGAACTATTTTTGTTTCTGCACGTACGGGTGGCAGAGGTGGACTTTTTCTGCCCTGTCCACACCCCCGCTGTTTTCAAATAAAACACGAAACATGTCTTCAGGAAAATCAAAAAGGAAAAGCGGTGGAATGGTATCCGTGCACATTCAGACAGGATGTGACCTCTTCAACCTGCACAGACAAACATGCTGGGAACCTACAGATAACACGCACCAGCAGGGATGAGCTGCTGGGCTCGGATTACCAGTACATCACTGGTATGCAGCCCAAAAGCTGCCCTCTGATTTAAAAAAAAGAAGAAGAAGTTTTGTTTCTGGTCTTTTGTTTCATACGGAGTGGCTTTAAAACCAGCCGTCAGTTTTCACCACAGAGTGCAGAGTGTGTTTTCATGCAGTCTCGAGTTTACTCATTAAAATAGTTTCAGCTGGCGTGAAACTCTAAACCAGTTTCCAAAAACACAACGTCCGTTTTCTTCGTGGGTCGGAAGCTGAAAACAGCAGCTGCCTTAAAGAGCTGCTAAGTGCTCTGCTCATGTCAGAGCGGGCATCAACACATGTGCACGGACTCATTACAGCTGTTGATTTAAGACGTTCTTCAGGTGGAGGGTGTTACACAAATTCACAGACGCCTCTGATCCTATTGTGGCTCTGAGACCTCAGGGCCACAGTGAGAAAGGAAGGCTGATATGATCTGAGAGTTTTAAAAACTGTAACGATGCACTGTGTTGTGCTTTTGATCAGAATGTTTAAAGTTTACCTTTATAATCAGATAATTTACCACACTTTAATTACCACAAGCCTCTGTTCAGGCAGTCAGCAGGCCCCAATGAAAGCTCATTACGTGCTTTTATTTTCCTAATGAAACAGCGTAATGCTGCATGAGGAAAACTCCGACTGATCCAACACAGACTGTGTGCTCGCTCACATGACCGTACATTCAGTTCAGATTAAGAAGAACAAGAACGGACAAGCTGTTGGCTAACTTTTAGGTTTGAAGCAACGGGAAAAATTTGGGATATACACAACAAAACAGTTTTGAAGTCACTGTTTTAAGATGTGCATGCACTGTGTGATTTGGTATGTTGGTAGAAGGATGTTAGAAATGCAGCTCCCAGGAAAAAGACAGAGATATATGGATGCAGTTAGAGAGGACATGGAGCAGTGGTGTAGACTACACGATACGTGGGTATACAGAGTATACTCAATAGAAAAGTGTCTGTCATTCAATTAGACTTCATTAGAAGTCCAATTAGAATTAGACTAACAAAGACTTTGACAGGTCCCTGTTATCAATGTGTGAAGTGTGGTTTTTGTCAATTTACATACAGTAGGATGTGTGTGTGTTTTCTGTAAGCTCTGCTTTCACACACAGAACTTTGAATGGGTCACAGGCACGTGTTATCCCAAGTATGTGTGGGTGTTAGCTTCCAATTTACCTAGTTTGGTGTATACCAGTGGCCCAGCTTACTTATAACTTCTCTCTCCCTCTCATTAGCTGTGTTTCCATCCATTTTCATTTCGATTTTTGAGCTAATTTTTGAAATCTCGCAAATATGTAAATACAAATTAATGCGAAGCAGAAGTGTTTCCATCTACTGACTTGTAGCGCATCTACCAAGCCACGCACAGCGTCATTACGTCAGACGTCAGCGTCATTACGTCAGACGTCAGCACTGCGCATGTCTACAGTAAACAGGAAGTAGCGGTTGAAAACAGAACCCGGCCACACATCTCGTCAAAATGGAGAGAATATTTCAGGTACGTGTTGCTATCGGGCAAGTTGTATTTATTCTGTCATGCCAACTAGTTTTAGCGATGTTACATGTTGTCCGGAGCGGAAACAGCTGAACGTCACGTGACGTGAATGTTCGCTACGGCAGAACTGAGTCGGAAAATCTGTTTCCATCTGTCGTTTTGCGCATCTGCTCATTTTCGAAGATCCCAAAAACCACCTCAAGCGAGCGTATAAACTTTTTGGCGAATTTGAGGAAGTAAATACGGATTTTGCCGTTTCCATTAAGCTTTTCTGCTGCGATACTTCAAAATGCGCAGCTAGAAACCTTGATGGAAACACGTCTACAGTCTCCTCATAGAATTGAGAAAGCTCATCGGATGATGAGGGAAACGTCTTGTTGCTACAAATAAAGTCCAGTTGTTCTGTATTGAACGCCTTTTTTGATTCTGTCATTCATTCAACCTTTATTTAGTCAGGTAAATCTTATTGAGCCTCATGGGCTCATTTACGAAAGCGACCTGCTAAAACTAAAGAAAAAACTGTCAAAAACCCGTCTCCTATTGATTACTGAATTTATTACCCATTAGCTCCTGGTTCGTTCCTCTTTAGTTTCCTTGGTAACTACCCATTAGTTCTTGATTAGTTCCTCTTCATTTGCAAGGTAACTACCGTAACCAGTAGTCCCCTATTAAGGCTTGGCTGTGTGTTCCCAGTAAGTGCTGGTTAACTACCCATTACCTCCTGATTTGTTCCTGATTCGTTCATGAGACATTCCCTAGTAGTTAATCAAATTTTCTACCTTATTGTAAAGTGTTACCATTACATTCAACTATCCAATAAATTATTGTATAATTCTGTACTTACTACTTAATACTTGAACATGTTTTGTTTTGATACTGTTTTATAAAGTCTATAACATGTTTTTAACACAAAGTCAACTCTTGTACAAAGTTTGTTGTACATTTATTAAAATATAAGCATCAGAGAAATTTGGAAATGTTCAATATGCTTAAAAATCAAAATAAACTGACGATTACATTGTACAACCAGTTTACTTTGAGTTCTAAGCACAGTATACCCACTACAAAACTGTAGACTACACCACTGACATGGAGGTTGTTGGAGTGAGGACAGAGTGAGATGGAGGAGGATGACTCTCTGTGGAGACCCTTGAAGAGGGAACAGCTGCAAGAAGAAGATTGCAAAACTTTTTGTTACATTCTCAGAATGTTTTCAACCAAGCACCCACTGAACTTCACTGCTGCATTTTCATGATCACATTTTTTTTTAAATCACAAAATATTTCTGCGTGAAAGATTTGCTAACCCGTGCATTTTGTCTCGTTGCCCACCTCTTACCTGCCTCAGACAGTTTTGTATCCACCTTGGCGGCTGGCTCCGCCTTTAAGCTTTAAAGTTTAAACTATCAGCATACACTTTTGAAACGAAGACATGCAGATTTGAGCCATTTAAAAAAAAAAATATATATATATATATTATTTATCACTGGTGTGGTCGAAGCAGATGACCACTTGTCCTGAGCCTGGTTCTGCTAAAGGTTTCTTCCTCATGAGGGAGTTTTTCCTTTCCACTGTCTCCTTCATGCTCAAGATGAGAGTTCTGTGATGGAGTTAAACTCAAAGCAGTCTGCTCTTCAGATAAATAATGTTAAATTATTATTTCATATATGAATGTTTCTGTCCAGTGCCCTGAGATGACTTCTATTGTGACTTGGTGCTATATAAATACATTGAATTGAATTGGTTTTAAGATGTTTATGTGTTTTTTGTCAGAGAATAGCACAACAAAACTGAAAATCCCTGCAAACCTTTTGGAGCCTGTTGAATAGATTGATGATCATTAACTAGAGCAGCCACACCCCAGTGAGGTACAATTAAACACAAACTCTCCATAGTGAATCCAGACTTTCAAAAAATGGGTGAGAAGGATGAGGAATAGGAGACAGCTGTGGATGAGCTCAGAGTGAGAAAAAAAACATGTCGGGGGAATCGGCACCAATCCCTCTACGACTTGTCCCCAAAATGTCTGACACCGCCTTATATTTTTATATTTATATTTTTATATTATTTATATTTTTATATTACGGTTTTTTATACTTTCTGTCCTGTTAAGCACCTTGGTCAATGCAAGGCATTGTAGGAAGGTGCTATACAAATAAAGTTTATTATTATTATTATTATTATATTTGTCGTATAGCTCGTTTGCGGTTGTGAGCGTGTTCACATGGGTGTAACACGGAAAGACTTAAAGCTGATGCCCAAAGATTGTCTTACAATTATTTTACATAAAATTAATTCAACCTTTATTCATACAGGTTAGTCTCATTGAGCCACAAGGACTCATTTACCAGAGAGACCTGTATGCAGTCTATATGCAATGAATAGTAAGCAGTCCTGATTGCAGCTTGCCACTCAGTAATTATAAAATTGTAAAACGCAACTTGATTTTGAACAGATATTGTTAGTGATCAATGTTTTAGTTCTAATGCCTGGTACCCACCGGACCCGTGTCGGGCGGCTGAAGTGGCCGGTTTACATTCAAAGTCTATGTGGAGACACGTCGAGGCGCGGCGAACCGTGAAGTGGCGCGTTTTGAGTGATTGAAGCGGCGCGGCGGCACGCGGCAGTTCCTTTCCACGCACGCGCGCGTCCGAAAGCAACCTACGCGTCGAGCTACGTCGAGCCGCCAACGTCATAAAATTCGATCTCTGGTGGCTCGACGCGTCCAGCAAACAGTCGGGAGAGCCTCTGCTATGTGATTACACAACGACAACGGGACTTTTTAAACTTACCCGATCGAGCCTCCATGAATTGGAACCAAAACTCCGGTAAGAAACTTGGCATTTTTACAGTTGCTGCTGTCCGCTCCAGCATACATCACCCCAAACATAAAAAAACGTTTTAATCTCAACAAAGACTGTCGGAGCTGCAGTAACACAACAACTGACCCGGAAAACGAGCTAGACCCCCTCCCCTCTGCCTCCCCCCAGTGCGCGTCATCAGACGGTCTTCAGTGGCTTTGTGGGAACGTGACAAGCGGCCAAAAGGGGGCGGCAGGAGCGTTTTGAGAAATTAGGTGGGTACCCGGCAAAACAGCAGAAGAGAAACAGAGGCTGAAGACCTCCGTGCTATAACAGGCAGAAGCTGTAAAACTGCAGCGGGGTGCCAGCAGAACAAGCAACAATAAGCTCTCCAGGACAGCAGCAACTGCAAGAGGAAGATTTGAATGCTGGCATGGTTTCATGGTTTTCATTAGAGCTGCTTCACACGGTGCTCGAAAACATCCATTTCTCTAAAGTCAACTCTGTTTTTCAGAATAATCAGTGAGTGGTGCTTTTGTTTTCTTATCAGTCATGGATTTTCTTTAGAAAAGAGTTGAAAAAAACAACAACACAATTTCTAAAATATGCTCTTGTCATGGTGAATGTGCTAACAAGGGAACAAACACTTGCTAACAACAGGCAGCGTTTATTCCAGCCATGATGTCACAGATCTCTGAAGTAAAAGGCATTTTGACAGCACACAGGCTCCAGGCTTCATTACTTTGCAAGCTCACGTGGGTTCCCAGCCATTTTGGCTCAGATGGACACACACCCTCTGCTGACATAAGGCTACTATCTGCCAAGGCTTATATAAAAGACCCACGCCCTCCAACAGATGACGTGAATCAAACTCCAACACAACATGGGACTGAAGGAATGCCGGTCAATAGCTCAGGGCCGTGGCAATGTTCAGCCTGTTTTTATTGGCAGGGGGAAGTTTCAACAGTTTGAGTGACTTCTTCTTCTGTGTTTTTATTTTTTTAATCAAATCCATTAAAGTTTCATTTAAATAACTCATTAGTGAAACCACATGATCTGTTTAACTCTAGAGTGTGCATTTGTGCACACATGCCAGAGCTTTCTAACCATAAGAGCAAATCTTTAGTCTCATGTCGTCTTCTCAAACAGCGGTTGTCACAGCTTACTGACCGAGGCCCCGACTGCAACAACTGGAGGAGTCATTGTGGATGACGAGCAGAATTAAGCGAGACAAGATGTTTTCCCCCCTCGCCAAAGCAGGTTTACAGCTCGGGTTTTCCCCAGAAATCTTGAGAGGGACAGCTTATAACCTACAAGAAGTGCAGAATGACATCACCGACTCACAGCATGGCCATCCAGTGCTGCATGTTTGCACGCCTGCATAACAACTCACCACGGGAAGAGGAACATGAACCAAACTCCTGCTGGAGAGTCAGGATGACTGAGCTGTTCATGTGGCAAACATATTTCAACGTATTTATTTATTTATCTAACTCTTTATTTCATGTTTGGCTGAACCAGATCCATGTTTTAAACTACAGACTTATAATCAGATGCTTTAGATGGAAAAACATAATAATGTATTATTAATTACTAATAAGCCAAACCTTAAGATCTAAACGTGTCTGACGTGTGTTTGGTTCACTGCAAACCACAGAAGATGACCACCCAGAGCACTCCACAAGGACTCCAGAACTTCCCAGAGGCATCTAGAGTTGAAACAGTTCTTGCCTGATCCTTTTTAAGTCCTGCATGTTGTGAACTGCAGCTGCTGCAGCTCCAACATGTTCCAGCACATTCCCAGCCCCCAGCTGGGGTTAATGGATTCCCCCACCCTGGACAACCCTCAGGATGTCCTCTCCTCCACCACTGCCCAGCAGGACCGGCTGAGCCCGTCGTTCAGCCAAACTAGATTAAACCATTAGAAAGTCATGCCCAGAGTTCAATTCCTTTGTGTAGTTTTTACTACTCAACTACTTTCAAAGCAGATCCCACATGACCACCAGGAACATTGCTGAGCATGGACTGATCCAAAACAGATCATCGTGCAGTTCTGCACAAGCTGCATGCACGACAATAATGTGACAAAGAGCCTTCTTCATATGGATCAAAGCATGATTAAAACCACCTGTGTCTTTAAACCACTTCTGATGTCATTGGCCAAGAATTTACACTCATGTACAGTACTACTACTACATAAGTACTACTACTACAATAGTACATGTATATGTTGTGGAAAATATCCACTGAGGCTGCAGATGTCTAAAACAAGGACACACATGACTAATACAGAATTGATTAACTATCAGAATGTGGATCAAGTTATCCATCCATCCATCCATCCATCAATACATCCATTTTCTTTATCCGTTTCTTCCTTTCTGGGTCGCGGTGTCACTGGTGCCCATGTCCAGCAGTTATTGTGTGAGAGGTGGGGGACACCTGGACAGGTCTTCAGTCCAGGGACACATAGAGACAAACAACGTTCACTTCTAGAGACAATTTAGAGTTACCATCAGTCTAACATGCATGTTTTTGGTCTGTGGGAGGAAACTGAAGTACCTGAAGAAAACCCACACATGCATGGAGAGAACATGTAAACTCCACCCAGAAAGGTCCCCGGCCGGGATTTGAACCAGCGACCTTCTCACTGAGAGGCAACAGCTCTACCAACTGATCCACCGTGCCACAGTTATCCCATATTTCATGTATCTAATGGGGATTTTAAAAAAAAAACTTTTTTAGCTACATTTGACAAAATCTTTAAAAGTTCACGCCACAGTGACAGATGTCCACGGGTACCAGGTTGGAATGAGAGCTGTTGTTGCAAAGAAGTGAGTGTGGTCAGCAGGGACGGGACAACACCCTAACCCTCCTGCTGCCCTTGGGTAAAAATGATCCAAGAGCAGCAGGAAGGTTGATGTAGAGAATTGAACAAAAGTTATTCGACTTTGGTTCTATAGATTTTCTGGATGTTGCTCAATGCTCTGTCAGATCTTTATCAAACGTCTACATTTTGACAGATTACCTGCTGATGCTAGACTTTTGCCATCTTGGTCTGTTTAGCATTCTTGCTTTTTGCCTTTAAAGAACAAATCCTTCTTTGTTGCTTTTTATGAAGTTTCTTACAGTTTTTCTGACTGAACGACCTTTTTGATGTAGTTTGTCTTTGCCCGGCCTGACAGAGGGATCTGTCTGAGGTGTCTGATGTGTGAAGTCAGTTTTTCATGATTTGTGTTATTGAGCATAAATTTCAAAAGTGACCCAACTTGAACTAATGCTGCAGCGCAGGATTTGTGGTACACACACACACATATGAACATGTCCCTCCACCTTGTGAGCTTTTCCCTTATAAAGTTAAACTTGTTTCCATCAGTCAGAAAAACTCCCCCTGGCCTTCCCAAGGTCAGTCCAAACTTTGACCTCCTCTGTGCTTGTAGATGAGGCCCAACAGGCTCTGCAGAAGTTGTTACAACGGGTCAAAGCAGAACCAGTGCTGCCTGCAACTGGCGAGGCAGTTACGCCTTCCCGCCGTCCATCACCCTGCAATTAGCATCAAGCCTCAGACTGATGTGGAGCAGACACATGAGCGCGCACATGTTTCCTTGCTGCAGAGCAGTGAAGAGGTGGGGGGTGGACTTCTTTGGCTCTGGTTTGAATTTACATGTGCCGTTTAAGGATGCCAGAACTATGAAACAACTGATACTATAATTTGAATAAAAGCAGAAACACATTCAGCTCAGGCTGTGTTTTTGTGTGGCTTTATTCGTTTTACGCTCCAACGTATTTAAGCTCCACCCAGATGTGCCACAGGATGTGGAGCAAACATGATTCTCAACTGAAACTTTCCACTGCAGAGCAGACCCTTTGTTTCTGCAGCTCCCCAACACTCGGAGTCTACACATCTGGATAAAGACTCATTGGTACAGTCAAATAGACAAACATCTCAGTCTGCTGCTGAACTCAAAACCTTCTCTATGACAGTAGATAACTTGGAAAAAATGGAAACAAAAAGAAAGAAATAACAAATCCAGACAGTTATACCACCAAACATAAAAGTGTGGATAAGGGAGGGAAGAAACATCATTGGAAGAGTACTTACTGCAGAACAACAGAGAGCAGAGCAGCAGAGCTGCAGCCGGGCCCCCACAGAGCCCATTCATTCTCCACATGGATGCAGCCATCCTCTCTGAGGCAACGCAGGCGGCAGGACAAGCTGTGAAGGCAGAAAGTTTGTGAAGGCAAGCTGGAGGTTCAGGGGGTGGGGGCTGGACTTTTCCTGTGAGGCCTGAATGAGCGGGACAGACAAGAAGGATAAAGCCAGGCTTGTGTTCAGACTCTCTTTATATGGGCCCGCTCCCTCAGACTCCCTCGCTCTGTGCTGTCCACACCCCTTCAGCTGCCTCATGTTCACCCATTCCCCCAAGCAGCAGCCCCTAACACCCCCCACCCCCACCCGCCTGTGTGTTTGAACATGCCAGCAGACAACAAAGAGATGTTTCTTGGTTAATCAGAAAACAGCAGGTTGGTGTGTGATACTTTTCAAATGCCAATAAATACATGTACATTTAAAAAGAGTTATACTATGGCATCTGACCCCCCACCCAATGTACATCATCTTGATTTTTATAAGAACCCAACTGTAATTTGGGATGTACTGTAGTCATAATCTGTGATAATCCAAGATGACAAAGTCAATGTTTTGATGTCCAAACTGTTTTAAGACATGTAAAGACACCCAAGATCAAAAGAACAGCTAAAGCTGCTGCCGGTGGCTCATTATAACCACCATTAACCCCCCACCATGTGTCTGCTCCAAACCAGTCTGAGGCTCGATGATATCGCTCTCCCTGGCAGGATTCTTAATGAAACAGGCAGGCTCATGTTCGTGCTGCTGTTCGACTTAATGTTTTTACAGCGGGTTCGGATGCTGTCAGTCATCCATCCATCAGACATCCATCCATCCAGCCATTATCTTTACCCGTTTCTTCCATTTTTGGGTCACGGGGGTCTCCGGTGCCCATATCCAGCAATCATAGTGCGAGGGATGGGGTACACCCTGGACGGGTCGCAAGTCCATCACAGGGCGTTAGTCCATACGATGGGCGTTATCAGCTGTTATCATCCCCATATATATCGGCAAAACTGTCCAATCTACCTCCTAGCATGTTTAAAAGAACGTTATCAGCGTTATTATCGCTGTGAGTATGCAGCGTGTTTCCGTCAACCCGGAAGTGGGTTTTTTTTCAGCTTATGTAACCGTTTTCATAAACCTAACCTTAAACCTGACCGAGAGGACCAACCCTAAACCTAACCCTCTTACCCTTGTGCCTAAACTAACCCAAGACCCTTTACTCTAAACCTAACCACATAGCTAAAGATGGAGCCTGCTGCCATCGCTTGTAACGGTGACAACATACCTTTAAACCTACTAGGAGGTACAGGAGGGGCAATCTGACCGCTACGTATGAGGATGATAATAACTGATAACGGCCATTTAATAGTTGATAACATCCGAAGCAGGTGTTTTTATTAGGGATGGGGCCGATCCGATCCAGTATCGGTATCCGATACCAGCAGAATTTAAGTATCAGATATCGGAACCAACCTTCCAATATTTCCGATACTTTCTAGATGTCAGAGAGCACATATATCTATTTCCCCAGCTCCCCGGGCGCTTTCTATGGCTGCTCACTGCACCACCTGGTGGTGGTTAGGTTAAATGCAGAGACGAATTTCGTCTTGTATGGGAAACATACACAGATGACAAAAATGGACATTTATTTATTTATTTTTCACCATACTCTGTGACTTCTGTCTTAACATTGTGTGAGGTAAACCCAGAGAAGACACTCTGAGACTCACTACAGTAATTCAAAAATTAATGGCATACAAATGGTAAATGGAGCTTATTTATATAGCGCTTTCCAGCCCCCTATGAGGAGCCCCAAAGCGCTTTACAATACCAGCCATCCACCCATTCATTCAGACATTCATACACTGGTAGTGGTGGTACAAGAAGAGGCAAGTCTCTTCCACAGACGTCCTTCTGACTCATGGTGCAAGGAACACTAGTCTAAAATACTGCTAAAAATTATGGGAAATCATCACATTCTACTCCACATTTTTTTATTTTATTATGGCACTATATGAGTTGTAATTCTTGTTGAATTTGATCAACAGATACAGATTTAAACTATGCATTGAATTTATAAATGTAAATTCAATGCATAGTTATTTAAATCTGTATCTGTTGATCAAAACCAACAAGAACAACTCATAGTGCCACAATCAAAAAAGAAAAAAACAGAAAAAAAAAACGGGATTTCCCAGAATGCTTAGCGGTATATTAGTGTTCAATTATAGATTAAATCTGTATCTGTTGATCAAATTCAACAAGAATTACAACTCATATAGTGCCAGAATTAAAAATAAGACAAAAAAAAATGGGGAGTAGAATGTGATGATTTCCCATAATGCTTAGCAGTATTTTAGACTAGTGTTCCTTGCACCATGAGTCAGAAGGACGTCTGTGGAAGAGACCTGCCTCTTCTTGTATGACATGAGTTTGTGAATTACGGTTGTGAAGCTCAAAGTGTCTTCTTTGGGTTAACCTTACACAATGTTAAGAGAGAAGTCAGAATTTCGAGCGACATATTGCTGGGTTTCAGATGACGTAGCAGTGACGTCACAGAATGCAGATGCGGGGCAGGAGTAAACGCAGCCGTTTCCTTCTGTTGCTGATTCAGCATCAACATGCCTAAATTCTGTGCCGTTTACGGTTGTTGCAACCGCTCTAATCGAGAGATAGATAAAAGTTATTTTCGTGTTCCGAAAGTAGTATGCTACAAGGGGATTAATTTAAAAAAACTTACAGAAAAAAGACGACAAACGTGGATTACAACCTACGGCTAAAAACAGGAGGTGCAGAAACTGACGAGAGTCTGCAGCGACCACTTTGTTACAGGTAAGGGTCGTATCGTTTAAATCATATTTTCAGATATTTTATTGGACAGTAACTAGAAAGACAGGTAAGATATGTTATGCCCTAGCTTGTGTAGTGGTTCAACACTTGGTTGTTCCCAGAAAAAATCCGATTAGAATGCTAATGTTGTTAGCGGTTAGCTTAGTGCTAGGAAAGGCATTTACGTGTTTTACTTTAAAGTGGTGTCTTATATTTAGGTTGTCCGAGTGCAGCAGGTGATGTACATTCCCAAGACTGGGCCCCCACTGTTAACCTGGGGTACCAAAGAAGTAACGAGTGGCCACAAACAGAAGCATCCCTCCGGCGCAGGGAAAGAGCTAAGGCCTGGAAGCTTCTCTGCACTGAGGAGGCCAACAGTCTGGAAGATGAGCTCTGTGAAGAAAGCTTACCAGCCCCTGAAAACGAACGATTCAAAGGTAAAATAATAATAAATAAAAATACTATTTATTTATTTATAGAATTTCTGAACGTAATTTTTAATAATTAAATATTTGCAGATGCAGAATGCCAGACGGATCTAAGCATGGTTGACCTCACAAAGCTGGAGGATGCAGTGAAAGGCTACACAACTGAGATCTGCGACCTTAAGGAAAAAGTCTCAGTGACTAAATTTACTCCTGAAACCTTCCAGAACAACGATAAAACAAAGTTTTATACGGGACTGCCCAACTTTTTAGTTTTGATGCAAATTTTTCAGCTCTGTGAACCTTATACATCAGCATGTCATCACTGTCAGCACTCTCCAAATTTGAGCAATTTATTATGATACTTATGCATCTCAGATTACATCTGCAGCTTCAAGACCTTGCCTATAGATTTAATGTGTCAAAAGCCACTGTGTCTCGAATTTGTTTTAGAACGATTCATGTTCTCCATGAAAGATTACAATTCTTAATAGAGTGGCCTGAGCGACAAGTAATTCAATCAACTATATTTATATAAATATTTTAAGTTTAAATGATTATACATGTATTTATCATTTAAAGTAAATCAAAAGTAAATTAAATCACTAATACTGTTACAGACCATATTTGTACATGTTAATTGTTCATGAAGACAAAAAAAAATTTACCCAATAAGGTTGAATATTTTTAATTTATTCAATGAACTCCATAACCAATCTTTGTGAATATTGGTCAGTTAAAATGACATGAGTTTTGCTATTGAAATAAAAACATTTTTCTGAAGTAGACTCATTTTGCAACATTTGTGACATATGACATTTGTATGTGCTGTTATTTAACATATTAGAACACCTTTGAAATTCACAAGCTAATCTCATATTGATTTAAATATATCATTTGATTTAACATACTTAACTTTTCAATTAAGATTATTGTAAATAAAAAACAGCTGTCATGACATGTAACAACATCACATGACCCTTCTGCAGAGTGCTTGCTACAGGTGTAGCTGAAACATGTTATGGTAGTGACAAATGTTTTTGGGGAAAAAAAGAGCAACTGTTTAAATTTGTATAAACTTTTCAAACTCCTTTCATCAACTACTCCAAATAACATTCTTGATTCTTAGATTGGTTAGTCACGTGTGGATTTCTGTCCCAGGATTTCAGGTAGGATGCAATGTGTAAAATAGTGCTGAATTTTGGGAACTGCTGTTTCCCACAGCTGGTCATCTGGCAGAATTCTTTCCACATAAATATCATTTTCACTCCATACTACAAAATCACAATATTGTACATCCACAATGTGAATCTGATCCTGGAGCTGATGGTAATAAGGATGGTTCCTATCCAGTTGTACAGAATCTCCAACCTTGACGAGACGACGAGACAAAAACCAGGCTGTCCAGCACACATCCTCAGACCGACTTCATGCTGTTTGCTCTGTGGGCACTGAAGGACAAGACAATGAAACTTAGACATAAAAAATAAATACGGTAGTCTCCAAAACATTTCAATATGATACTTTTTTAAAGATTGTGTTTCACTCATTTCACTATCCAACACCAATGTTAGAAAATGAGACTATATTTATGTCTCTGTCAACCAGGTGTGTTCCACAGGTAAGAATGTATTAATCTGGACTAAGTTTTAAAAGGTGATGGAAAGGTCACACATTTTTTAACTGGAAACAAGGCAACATCCCACAAACTGCAAGACCATCCCCAAAACTACGGCTACATGCTGTGAAATATGCAAACAACAAAGATTTGAGTAAAAAATTATAGTTGTAACATTCATACTGTGAGGTGCGCAAAGTCTGCAGTGCAGTACCCTAATGCATGCTCAATAATCCAGGTAGAAAAATCTAAAAAAGCTAAGTCTGCAGTGCAGTAGTCCAAACCTTTTGAGAAATAAATTTTACCTTGATTTCACACACCCTGGCTCCATGACAGTCACATGAAACGACTCCATCTGGTGAGGCTCCCATGTATGGCCACCTTGAGTTTAACCAGCTAGTATCTGAAGTTACAAAGAAGATACGATCACCTTGATGATACTGTATTATCAAAACAAAAAAAATCATAATATTTTCAGTACATTAACTTACCTTTTTAATGGAGTTACTGTAGATCTCTGACCTACAGTGTAGAAATGCATATGACTCAACGTTAACACATACAACTCCAGCACGAATTTGGCTTTACAGAAGCTAAATATATTATTTTTAAGTAGATCCACGCACATAGAAATAACAGGGGGCTAACTAAACTTGTTGTTAGCATTAGCGATAGCGTAGTTAGCATAGGCTAATTACTAAATAAATAATACATCTCACTACTCACCCGGGCAGAAACAAGTCGACAACCATTTAAAGCTTCTTTTGATCCTAAATGGTTAACCCAAAACTCGTCCTCGCCAGTTTATTTAGGGCTTTGGCATACTTGCTGTAATCCATTCTGCTGTGTTTTGAACTGGGGAAAATCACTTCCTGCCCCGCATCTGAATTTCGCGCCACTTCCGGGTCACGTGATTGCAACCCAGCAATATGCTCTCCCTTCAAGAACTTAATTATTACAGCCTCCTATACCTGACTACTGATATTGGATCGGAAAAGTAACGGAATCGGTCCATCCTCAGTTGTTAAGTATTGGTACAGGTAACCCTCGAGGTACGACACCTGCGACCTACGGCAACTCAGACTTACGATTTTATCATATTTAATAAAAATATGATTAAAAAAAAAAAAAATTTTTTTTTTTTTTTTTTTTTTTGTGTTTAAAAGTTATTAATTTCATGTGTATAGCACTTTGTTGCAGCTGTGGTTGTTTTAAATGGCTTTATAAATAAAGTATAATTATTAATTTTACGTTTTGATAAGAAATTAATCGTATTTACGCAACTTCCGGTTTCCGCTCGCCACTTCCGGTCGCCATTTTACAACTGTACTGCAATGGAGCTCCGGAGGCTACTGTCAGCTGGCTCCGTGTGCCCGATCAGGGTTGCCTCATACGGATAAATGAGCTGGAAACACTCGGTCAACTCTGTGGACGTCTCAGGTCCGGAGGAGCAGCCGCGGATCGCCCCGCGATCGGCGGCCACAACGCCGCCCGACATGCTAACGACAGCAGCTAACAAAGCAGCTAACACAGGCGAAGACACCGAGCCGACATGCCGCGGAGGATCCATCTGCGGCCGGGAGCTCGCCGCAAATGTCCGCCTGGCAGTCGGGGCCACCGGCTCAAAGTAAGACATTATATTTTTTATTTATTGTGCAGTTCTGTGCGTGTTTATGGCCTTAGTATGTCTGCTTGTTCAGTCTCATGCCATTAAATATGTGTGCGGCGCTCCGTTAGCGGTATAACCGCGACCTATGTCAGAAACGCGGACCTACGATAGGCATGTGTTTTTGGTCCGCGAGGTACGACAAAATCGACCTAAGTCACACACGTAGGTCCCTATCCCTGACGTAACTCGAGGGGTTCCTGTATTGGATCGGAAGTGAGAAATGTGGATCGGTGCATCCCTAGATTTATGCTATTAATGCTTAGTGTATTTTTTGTTGTTTTTCTTTGTTCATATCTTAGATGTTATTACTGTTTTTCTTTTACATTTTATTGTTGGATGTAATTGGGACCCTGTGTACTTAATTTCGTTTCACCACATGTACCACATGTGACGCAAACAACAGTAAAGAATCTCTGGCTCTGACAAAGATGCTAATTAAATTAAGCTCCAAACATACAGTCACTTAGCCTGGCCCTCGCCTTCCTGCACAGCTCCGCTCAATTCTCATTTCCCTTCACTGCGAAGTGAAGGACAGGGTTTGGTTTCAACCAGGCTAACAGTCACTGTGCAACATGTAAAATTCACAGTAAATCCTCGACTGTGAGTTGAAGAAGTGTCTGCTCATCAAACGTATTATTTTATATGTGTTTACAATGACGTATGTAGAAGATAGGACAGGCCTTAAATACATTTTACTTTCAGATTTAAAGAGAAGTTCTGAGTTTGAATACAGCAGAAGTCAATGAGAGTTTGGGTGTGAGCACTCTGAGGGGATTCAGGAGAAAACCTGAAGTCTTACTACAGCAGATGGAGGTTCTACAACATGAACAAAGACAAAACTGCCTGGACTTCATTTAAAACCGCACAAGAAGTAGTTTTGAGTTAGAAGAGTTTGGAAAATATTTAAAAGGTTTCGACCAAGTTGAGGTGCCATCACACTTGGGCTGATTATTTAAACCTTCAAAAATGAAAACCCAAACTAATGCAGTAGTTTAAAATTATATTTGGGGTGTTTAGCACATTTTGTTCCCTTGAAAAATTAACAGCACCTTTTCCCTGACAGAGCTGTATTTGAGCGTTTTAGTTTTACTAAAGCTGCTGAGCTGGCGGAGAAAATGAAAATGCAAAAAAACCAAAACTTGTTACAGATAAGGTGCTTCAGTACTTTTGCATTGGAACTACTTGAAAAGTAATATTAATAACAAAAAACCTCACAAGATGTAAAGTACTGTAGAAACAAAATACTTTTCCTGGTGGAATCACATATTTGAGATTTTGTTCACTTCAGTTTGACCTCTGACAAAATGAGGCTGAGTGTTAAAATGCTGCTTTAAGAAGATGCACCTGGCAACCACAGGAAGCTCGTCCTCCTTCATTTTGCAGCTGAGAGCAAAAACACAACGCCTGGCTGCAGCTTTTTGTGTGTCCCTGGACAGAAGACCAACAGCCAACAGTGAGTCATTGCACAAGTACACAAAATACTTGGATGGAGTGAACACATGCGGAAACACACATGCACTTACTTACCTCATAGAGTAATCCCACATGCTGTCAGCAGAAACTAAGCTGTTGCCTTGATGTGTGATGTGTTTTGGGAGTGGGACGAGGGGTGTTGACCGTGTACATTTAACACCATGTGTTGTTCCACAGATCTTTTTTGAAGCCCTGCAGTCCCTCTACTGGGTTTACTGGAGCATTCCTGAAAACTTGCAAACAAAAACTAAAAGTAAATGAGGATAAACTCAGCCAAGAGCACATCAGAGTGACGTCTAACCAGAACAGTTAGAAAACGTTACATTCATACAGTTCATGCAGAAGCTATAAAGTAAAGAGCTTTAACCGTCACATCTGAGATACACCCAGGTGGAGCAGTGGGCAGCTATGTAGGCACCTGGGAGCAGTTAGGGATCAGGTGTCTTGCTCAAGGACACACGGCATGTGGGCATGGCAGGGAGTTGAACCTGCGACTTTCTGGTCCCAAGTTAGCTGCCCTACCTCTTTAACAAGATTAAAGCAGGGTCATCAACAAAATGTGCTCAGAGCCAGGCGCCAGTTTTTAGGCAGCCTGGTAATTCTGACTGGTCTGCTGAATTTATCTCAGTTTCTGCTGCGATGATGTTTTATTTTTCAAATGTGTTGCACAATGTTCCACTGCTTTAGACTGGGACTTCACCTCTGAAGCACAGTACAAAAAATCAGGGGCGGCCGCCACTTGAGGGCGCTAGGGGCGCCGCCCCTCTGGAACCTGTGGAGCTCTTCACAATTTGAAGACTTACATTTTTTTTATAAAAATGAAATAATAAAATAAAAATATTTCGAAATGTATGCATATATGTTTTTAGTTGTGTAGGATAAATATTTTATGAGTAATGATGAGTTATATTGTTTGTTTCAAAAAACGTTTTCTGATTGTGACGTACTTCCGGTTCTCTGTGGGCGCCGGCAGCTTATCCATTGACTCTCGTTATCAGTAGCGCATGCGCAGTTATGTCCCATCTTTACAAAACTATTGGAATCTTCAGGGCGCAGTTTTCGCCGCCCTCGAGCCTGGACTTGTCTAACGTGAACGCTACGCATCGACAGCGTGTTTCCGGTCGTTTATTTATTAATTAATTTTTTTAAATTCTGGAAAATCAGCCGTGCAGTGACAAGCAGGCTGGCTGCAGGTACGTTTTGAATCATGAAAGCCCTTTATCTAATGTCTATTTGCATTTCTGACTTATATGCCTGTTGCGAATTCAAAAGGTTGAAGGAAGCTCTGAAACGAATGTGCAAATTTTACAGGTTTATTGTACATTATAAGAATAAACCTTACAGCAACCAACAGACCTGACTCCAAGCACAGTCCAACACACACCTCTTCAAAGGCAGGGCCACGGTTATAAAACCCCGGATGTCGTCACCGCCTCCTGGAACCTGGAACCGCCTTGGACTGCTTCAGGACCGCCCTGGAACCACCTACACTACCACGTGACCCTCCTTTCTGTCAACAAACTATCAGCTCTGTATGTCAATCATCCAGTGTTATGTCTGTTGCATGTGCAGGCGTGTAACTGTTCCCTAGTGAAAACAAAGCCCGAGAGAAAAACGTTCTGCCTAGTGTCACATTTCACATTATAAGGTAGAATTAAGTGAATACAAATAATGAAACATAATGGGTGTAATGTAATACTGATAGAAATATATTTCATGCCTCTCAATTTTTATATAGCTGTTTGTGAAAAAAGCCTTCAGCTGACTGTTTATTCTGGTGAATTTGTTTGTGGAGCTAACATGCTAATGCTAGCCTTAATGCTTATATTACCATTCCTGACTGATATATGCCTCTCAACTAGATCTTGCAAAAGTGTTTTCTAAACGTTATGTGTTTAACAAAGGCTTTATTCTTACATATTATTATTAATTATTGTTGGATTTTGAGCAGATTTAGCTGCATCTGACTGAATCTTTGCTACTTGTTAAAAAGAAATTGGTCCTGCAGAAAAATGTTCTGATGCCACATTCAGTAATTATCTAAAACCAGAAAGTTCTTCACTCAAAAGACTCAAATGCACATTTGCATCTTGAAGTCTTGTCTGATCATTATTCCAAAGAACATCACTTTTGAAAATCTATTTAGGAATTACTCAGTTTTGAAGCAAGTTATTTTAACTGTCCAGCTTTTGTACAAAACTTGAGCTGAAGTCCATCCATTGTCTTCCGCTTATCCGGGGTCAGGTCGCGGCGGTAGCAGCCCAGACTTCCCTCTCCCCAGCCACTTGGAGCAGGATGGATGGATGGAAGGATAAACTTTTTATATTCAACAGATGTCTGCTATATGGTTTTATGAACCTCACAGTTTTTAGCAGCTCTTAAAGAGACATTTTCTTCCACTACAGGACACAATGATGATGAGGGAACTTCTGGTGGTCCAACCAGGATGTGAGAAGTGGGGAGACATCACACCACTGAGGAGGCTAGAGCCGAGATCAGATCCAAACAAGATGTTCCAATGAGGCACCCAGGACGGAGGACAGGAAGTGACCCACATGGAAACCATCAGATGAAGCAGCTCTTCTGTTTAATCATCCACAGTTACATTTCTCTGACTGATTGATTTGTTTTTACTAAAATGTTTAAAATAAAACTGGACTCTGAGCTTGTCTTACATCAAAATACACATTTTTTTGGGTGATACATCAATAAGAAGACAAGAAGACAAGTTATGTGTTGAACATTTTATTTTCTTACAAGAAAGTCACAGCGCCAAGTCAACAGAAGTTGTCTCCGGGCACTGAACAGAAACAATCAAATATAAAAATAATAAGTTAACAGAAACTTTCATATAAAAATAATAATTTAAACTATTTATCTGAGGAGACTGCTTTGAGTTTAACTCCACCATTTTATAAAAGAGCTACAGTAGTTAGCCAGAGTTCTTTCAGGATTAAATAATTTGAACTTCTGTTTGAATTTTAATTCTATGAACTTTTTTCTTTTTGTTAAATTTAATATGAATTTCTCACAGGGCTATTTTCAACCAGTATGTAGATATCAAACTTATTAACTTCAACAGGTTATTAGTTTTCTTTTCACGGGTACACTTTTACAAGAGAGCTTTTATGTTTGAAAACCGCATGGAAACAGATTTCCACAAGTCCAGTGTCTGATGCTGCAATCACTGAGCTCTAACTGATGGGCTAACACTGCTGCAGAATATCAAACAAAATGATGATTATTATTATAAAAAAGAGACTTGTACAACCCATACCAGATTAGCAGCAGGTAGTATAAAATCAGAAACTGTTCTTGTTGAGGAAAATGATCCTATCTGCTTCTCAGGCAGTATGTTTGAGTGTTCTGGACAAACAAGCTTGAACACAAATATGAGAATGCAAAATCTGACAGCAAAGGATGTCTTGTGTTGGTTCCACCAGCAGCAGCAGGGTGGGTCCTCAGAACGTCTGGTGGAATCCTGGTCCATCTGCAGCTCTCTCTTCATGTTCTCTTCCTCAGCAAAGCTGGACAGGCTGCAGAAAGGTGGTTCCTAAACAAACAACAGGTTCATCTAAGTAAAAAAGGATTATTAAATCATTATTAAGATTGAGAATGTATATAATGTCATTTGTGACAAAAAGGTGTCAGCAAAGGTCAAAGGAAAAGTTTATATTCACTACCGGTGTATGAATGTCTGAATGAATGGGTGGATGGCTGGTATTGTAAAGCGCTTTGGGGCTCCTCACAGGGGGCTGGAAAGCGCTATATAAATAAGCTCCATTTACCATTTACCATAAGACAGTTGACAGATCCATTGTTAGGCTGATGGCCCTCCTTGATCATGTGAGCAGCTGGTTTCAGGCTGTCATCAGCCAACTGGTTGTGTAACACTGTGAGAGGGTGCTATTTATAAGACTGAGCTGAATACAGCAACTCAGACTGAGGAAGTCTTTCGGACGAAAGACGAAACGTTTCTACATTTTTTTTTGCTTTGTTTTGTTTTATTTTTTGAATGTCCAGAGGACCAGACTTAGCTTTTTTAGATTTCTCTACCTGGATTATTGAGCATGCATCAGAGTATTTATAAGACAGTGGTGAGACCAGCTATGTTGTATGGTCTGGAGACAGAGACATGGACAAAAAGACAGGAGAAAGAACTGGAAGTAGCAGAAATGAAGATGCTGATATTCTCCTTAGGAGTGACAAGGATGGATAAGATCAGGAATGAGATAATCAGAGGTACAGCACATGTTGAACAACTGGGAGATAAAGTTAGAGAGGACAGACTGAGATGGTTTGGACATGTCCAGAGGAGGGACAGTGGGTATATTGGTAGAAGGATGTTAGAAATGCAGCTGCCAGGAAAAAGACACAGAGGAAGGCCAAAGAGGAGATATATGGATGCAGTTAGAGAGGACATGGAGGTAGTTGGAGTGAGGACAGAGGATGCAGAGGACAGAGTGAGGTGGAGGAGGATGACTCGCTGTGGCGACCCCTGAAAAGGGAAAAGCCAAAAGAAGAAGAAGAATACACTCTCCTCCTCCACTCTGTCATTCTCAGACTGCATGGTGACCCCATCTCCACAGTATTCTTCTGTTGACCACAAAGAACAATTACTTGTATTTAGTCTAAAAAAGCTAAGTCTGGTCCTCTGGACATTCTTTGAGATTAAATGAGTTTTGTAATTTGTAATCACGTTATTATTTATAATAATGTAATTGCATTAATTATTTATTTGTAATGAGTTTTAACAAGTAGCAAACATTGAATATCCAGAGGACCATACTTATCTTTTTTAGATTTATCTACCTGGATTATTGAGCATGCATCATGGTACTTGTATTTAGATTTCAGATTTTTATAGCAGAAAAGACAGTTGTCATAAGTGACATTTCACCTGCAGTTTTCGCTTCTGCTGCCAGACACATCATCATCTAGGATCCATCCATCCATCCAGGATCCATCCATCCATCCTTCTAGAGCAGGAGCTTAATTACGAAATAGAACAAACGTATCCCATTAGCTTAGCATTACTGCTTTATGAGCCATTTCAGGTTGTTTGTCCAATAAAAAAATATGAGCTAACGTTAGCATTGTGTTTGCATTTGAGCTGACTTACCGCTTTAAGTGGGGTATAACTTGTTAGCTACCTTAATGTTGGTATGAGAGTAGTTTATATAGTTTTATTTACCTGATAGAGACGGATCACTCTTTTACTTCTGAGCAAAATAATCCAGCTGAGCTCATCAAAGACGGGCCACGATTTTACTTCACTCTCCTTTGCACTATATAAAATCATTGCATGTGCTGCACTGATCTGACTGGTCATTTAATTAAAGTTAAGCCATGCTTTCTCCACCAGCTGTTACGAACCCCAAATGACCGGACCAAAATCACCACAAAATTAGACAATAATCAAGTTTTTATTTTTCTGCTCTGATTGGCTCTGGTGTCGATCAGGGACCCTCTGACTGGAGCAGTCTGTAGGATGGAGGAGAACGGTTAGTGGTCTGATGGTGAAATGATCAGGGACCCTCTGGCTGGAGCAGTCGTCTCACAGATGGATGGGGTTTCTGAGCAGGGAGGAACTCCAGCTGATCAGGTCCGCTGCGAGTGGGGCTGTTGCCTGTGAAGGAATGCAGCCGGTCGCAGCGAGGGGTCCGTGACGTAATCCAGCAGGCGAACACCGGGAAGCAGAAGAGCAGATGAACCGATGGGGACAGGCGATGAGACAAAGTGAGGCGATCCAGGGTCAGTAACGAACGAATCCAGCAAACGTCAGTCCAAGAGGGAGAAGGCAGAGGCAGGTGAACAGGCAGGCAAGACGTCAGAACCAGGAAATCAATGAGGCGAGGATAAGAAACAGGAAGAGGGACAGAACGGGCGCGATAACTACTCACTGTGTACAGTTTTCAACTATCTGGCAAATACCTGGTGTGAGAGTCTGACTTATAAAGGGTGTAGCAGCAGGTGCAGCTGATTTGAAACTAATCAGCGCAGCAGTGAGGACAAACCGGTTCCAAAATGAAGGCAAACCTAAACCCACATACAGACAGGAGACAGGACAAACCGGTTCCAAAATGAAGGCAAACCTAAACCCACTTACAGACAGGAGACAGGACAGAATCCAGAAACAACAAGCAGTGTTGTACAGAGTGAGACTAAAATCTAAATCTAACCTAACAGGCGTGAAACGTGACATATCCCCACCTCAAGGGACGCCTCCAGGCGTCCCACCTGGTTGGTCCGGATGGAGTCTATGGAAGTCAGTGATGAGGGACCTGTCCAAAACATGGCGGGAGGGAACCCAGGAACGCTCCTCCGGGCCGTACCCCTCCCAGTCAACCAGGTACTGGAGGCCGCGGCCCCTCCGTCTAGAACGGAGGAGGCGACGGACAGTATAGGCGGGGGACCCGTCGATAAGGCGGGCAGGAGGAGGGGACCGAACAGGGGGGTGAAAACCAGAAGTCACCACGGGCTTGACACAGGAAACATGAAACGTGGGGTGGACACGGAAGGACTTGGGCAGGGAGACACGAACACAAACGGGGTTGATGACTTTGGAAATTGGGAAAGGACCAATAAAACGGGGAGCAAGCTTACGGGACTGTGCCTTGAGGGGAAGATTCCTGGTGGAGAGCCAGACCTTCTGACCCACCTTGTAGTCGGGTTGAGGGGTCCTGCGGCGGTCAGCTTTTCTTGTATAGACCGCCGTAGTTTTGAGCAAGGCCCGTCTGGCTCTCCTCCAGACCCTCTGGCACCTGAGGGCCGCTAAATGGGCAGAAGGAACAGCAGCGTCACGTTCCTGAACAGAAAAGACAGGGGGTTGATAACCAAACACAACATAAAAAGGGGAAAGACCAGTGGCTGAGGAAGGGAGAGAGTTAATGGCATGTTCCACCCAGGGGAGAGCGGAGGACCACTTTTCAGGGTCCTGCTGGCAAAGGAGTCTAAGCTTACCCTCCACCTCCTGGTTGGCCCTCTCAGCCTGGCCGTCAGTCTCAGGGTGGAAGCCAGAAGAGAGACTGACGGAAATCCCAAGCAGACTACAGAACTCCCTCCAGAAGAGAGAGACAAACTGAGGGCCCCTGTCAGAAACAATATTAAGAGGGAGTCCGTGAAGTCTGAAAACTTCTCGGGCCATGATGTGGGCCAAGTCCTTAGAAGATGGCAGTTTCTTAAGGGGTACAAGATGAGTCATCTTGGAGAAACGATCTACAACGGTGAGAATGACCGTGTAGCCTTCAGAGTCGGGGAGACCAGTGACAAAGTCCATACCAATGTGGGACCAGGGACGAGAAGGACAGGGAAGAGGACGAAGAAGTCCAGAGGGGGGACGCCTAGAGGCCTTGGATTGGGAACAGGTAGGACAAGAGCGTACAAAGGTATTAACGTCCTTGGACAAGGTCTGCCACCAGAACAGGGACCGGACCAAAGCAAGGGTCTTGGTTAGGCCCGGGTGACAGAAGAGACGAGAGCTATGACTGAACTCCAACACCTTCCTGACCCAATCAGGTGGGACAAAAAGACGATCCCTCGGACATTCAGGAGGTGGAGGAAGTGACTGGTTGAGACGTCTCAGGTCGGTTTCTAAACGGGTAGTAGCTAGACGGGTAGACTTTGGGAGGATGAAGTCCTCCTCAACCATAAGGGAAGGAGAGTCGCCCTCAGAAATGCGAGATAGAGCGTCAGGTTTAACGTTTTTCTCGCCCGGGCGATAGGACAGGGTGAAATTAAACCGGGAGAAAAAGAGTGCCCACCTGGCCTGGCGAGGGTTTAAACGGCGAGCTGACTGGAGATACTCCAGGTTCTTGTGGTCAGTCCACACTAGGAAAGGAAACCTTGAGCCCTCCAGCCAGTGGCGCCACTCCTCCAGAGCAAGTTTGACCGCTAAAAGCTCCCGATCGCCTACGTCATAGTTTCGTTCAGCTGATGAGAGACTCCTAGAGAAGAAAGCACAAGGGTGAAGACGACCCTCCTGGCTACGTTGGCTGAGGATAGCCCCCACCCCTGTACTAGAGGCGTCAACCTCCACAATAAAAGGTTCATCAGGGTTGGGGGCCTGGAGGACGGGAGCGGAAGAGAACAAGGATTTGAGAGTGGAAAAAGCCTTATCGGCGACAGGTGTCCAAATAAAACGTGTTTTAGTAGACGTGAGTGTATGAAGGGGTTTGGAGATCTGACTGTAACCCTTGATAAAACGCCTATAAAAGTTAGCAAACCCCAGAAACCGTTGGAGCTGTTTGCGGTCTCTGGGGATAGGCCAGTCCAAGACAGCTGTGATCTTGCTTTGGTCCATCTCCATCTTATTAGGAGAAATAACAAAACCTAAGAATGAGGTGGTGGAAACATGAAAGTCACATTTTTCTGCTTTGACATAGAGACCGTTCTGTAGTAGCCGAGTGAGAACGGCCCGTACCTGTTGTCGATGTGTGGCAAGGTCTTTTGAAAAAATTAAAATGTCGTCTAAATAAACAAAAACAAACCGATTAATCATGTCTCTCAAAATGTCATTCACCAAATTCTGAAACACGGCGGGGGCATTGGTTAGCCCAAAAGGCATGACCAGGTACTCATAATGGCCGGTGGGGGTGTTGAAAGCGGTCTTCCACTCATCCCCCTCACGAATGCGGACAAGATGATATGCATTGCGTAAATCTAACTTGGTGAACAGGTTGGCACCTTGAAGAAGGTCAAAAGCAGAGTTCATGAGCGGTAGAGGGTATCTGTTCTTAACAGTAATCTTATTGAGTCCTCTGTAATTGTTACATATCCTGAGGAAGCTGCCAATGCTGACACCTTTTAGTTCTTATGTATGTTGACTGCAGTCATGCTTTTGTGTGGTTAATTAGTCTGATTGTGATCAGGCTTGTGTGTGTTCAGCCAGGAACACCTGAGAGCCACGCCTATATATACTTCAAGTTGACTGTGCTTGAATGCGGAGTGTTGTGAGCTCAGAGGAGGTTGCTTTTGCTGAGCTGTTTGAGTACTGTATGGTACTGTGTGGGGGTGTTCTCCGCCCACCCCTGTCTTGAAGTCTGATCTTCTGTTTAGAAGGTTCTTGGTGAGTAATTACTAGCTCATGTTTGGTCTTGACTGCTAGATGCACTTAAAGAGTGGCTACTAGCTCATGTTTGGTCTTGACTGCTAGTTGCATTTGTGTCAGCTCATTTGCTTGTGGAGTTTGACTGTGCTTGATGCACTTAGGAATGCTTGCTCATTTTTTGACTTTTGTAGTGCTTAGTGCACTGGGTAGCTGAAGGCTGCATTTATGACATTAGGATCCTGCTAATGATAATTGATCAGGGATGCTGACCTGTGTGGTTAGTTTAAGCTGGTTTAACCAGGAACATTATTGAGCTTGGAGCTGTTTGGAGCTTTTTGAGCTGTTTGGAGCCTTTTGGAGCTTTTTGGAGCTGTTTGGAGTTTTTGTTGGTTTGCCTAATGACAGAGTGAGATCGGTAGTCCAGTTATATCGTTTTTCTTTTACCCCTAGGGTCCCCTTTTGGTCAGGTAGTCCGTCTCCAGATAGGCTGCGACGGCCCTGTTTTTATGGGTTGGGCCGACGCTGGGGACGTTATATTCTTTTTGGCTGACTCACTCTTGTCCACCAATTATTTGTACTTTTGTCTGTCTATTTTTGCTCCCTTTTTGTTGCCCTGTGCCAGAAGACGGTGCACTCCGCACCTGGAGGGAGGAGTCGGGCAGTTTTCAATAAAGCTTTTTATTTTTACATTCTGCCTTCTTGTGTCCTTTGTCCATTTAATGTGTTCGGCCTGAGCCAGCCGTAACATATTTTGGGCGCCTCGTCCGGGATCTTGAATCCTTTTTGACTCCTTGTCTGGATCTTGAGATCCTTCTTCTTTTTTGCTCCTTGTCTGGATCTTGAATCTTTTTGAGCCCTTGTCTGCATTTTTTTTGCTCCTTTTTGAGTCCTTGTATGCATTTTTGAGCCCGCGTTTGGATCTTTGAGCTGTTGTGATCCTTGTTGGGTTAATTAAATAAACCTGCTGATGGTTTGACTCGTTGGCGGGTCCAGTGCTGTGTGTGTAGGTGGTGCGTTCACGTACTGCTGGGACATTAGTATTTACACAGTTCGTTTCCTGTGTTTATCATGGAGGACTTCGATTTACACAGTTTTGTGGAAAGACCTACAGTAGAGGTTTTGGCTAGCTGTACTAAAGAGCAACTTTTGTGTATAGCGGATTATTATGAGTTGACGTTAGATAAACGTTCTAAAAGAGACACTGTGGAAAGCGAGTTAGCTGCCGAGTTAAAGCAACGCGGTTTATTTTCAGCTGTGACGTCA
>JBBPBX010032690.1:0-15944 GCA_038048925.1 Garcialebias charrua
AAAATAATTGAGCATGCCGTTTAGCGGCCGTGGTGTAGTGGTAAGGGCAGTCGTCTCCCGATCGGAAAGTTGGCGGTTCGACTCCCGGGACCCGCACCATGTGTCGTTGTGTCCTTGGGCAAGACACTTAACCCTGAGTTGCTCCCGGTAGGACTGGAAAGCACCTTGCATGGTAGTCTGCCGCCACCGGTTTATGAATGTGTGTAGCATTCAATATATGTGTAGCACTTTGAGATTTTCAGTAATGAAAAGTGTGTTATAAATTGAATTAATTATTATTATTATTATTAGTTTCGGGTTCCATTTATCACTTTTATGATTCAATGCAGTAGAACAAACAAATTTAAAAGTAATAGATAATTGTAAAATTTGGTTTATTCATGCAATGACTTTAATTGTTGGATGTCCGGCCCCTGAGCTGCTGGCTTTCAGAAACTGTGCCCCCCTGAGCAGTTGTGTTGAATAGCCTTGTTCTAAATGCTCTAAAAGAGCACAGTGAAAGACAGCGGACAGACTGATGCTATGGTCACTGAGCCAATCATTGGGGCGGACTAGCCATCAGGATCAGAGGAACATTTCCCGTTGGCCTGGCCCTCTCAGTGACTACTGAGGGGCTGGACCAAAGGCTTGGATTAGGTCATGCTCAATTATTTTAAATAAACGATCCATGCGCTCCTTGACGCTCCCGCAGTGGTGATGGGGAAAGACAGACCCCACCCCTTCTTTCTCTTTCTGAGGCTGTCTGTCACAGCAGAGCAGAGACAAACAACATTTTGTGTGTCCGGCTGTTGTTTGAGACAGACTCAAAAAGAGAAAGGAAGGGGCCCCTCAGTGATTACTGAGTGGGCCAGGCCACTAGGAAATGTCCTTGTGCCCCCGATGGCCAGTCCGCCCCTCAGCACAATGCTCTCAGTGGTTGCCTTCCATCAATCAGCCAAATGTGTGTTATGTGCAATCTTATTTTAAAAACCTGCAAAAGAGTGAGTCCACAAAAGTTGAAAGTATCGAGGGACTACTTCATAAAGGGTGGCTCCAACTAAACTGGTGCCAAACTCGGTTCACTGATCATTTTTACAAAATGAAAATTTGGGTGGAAAATTATTATTGTAATATCAATTGCGTTTGAGGGGTTTATGTCAATTCATCAAACTGCGCACTTCATGCTTTTAAAAACTTCATCCATTCATTATCTTTATCCACTTATTCCCCATTGTGTTTGAGGCAAGGTACCATACCATAACATACCAGTTTTATTTATACATCACTTTAAACACCCAACAGGACAAAAGTGCTGTACACATGACAAAACAATCATACAGTCAGATAATAAAAATGATTAAAATGTACACCTTGGACAGGTTGAAAGTCCATCAAAGGGACACATAAAGACAAACAACCATTCACACTCTCAACAAGGGACAATTTCAAGTAATCAACTAGAAAAAAAAATGCATTTCCTACGAAAATGCACGTGTGAATGCCTTAGCGCCGCTCCGTCCTTCTTGTGGCGACCGCGGGAAGTCGAGCTAGTCCACCCTGAAACACTCTCGTGCCTTTCCCGTACCCGTTCAGCACCCAATGTATGCACCCAATTTGGTCCACATTCCAAAATGGCCGCCTTCCCATTTATCGTACAACGTTGATGCCAGAGGGTTTTCTGTGCGTCTTGGTGAATTGGACAAGTGTACCAAATTTCATGATCCTACGTGAAACTAAGGCCAATGCGGAGGGTAGTTTGAAATATTCTAGGTGGCGCTCTTGAGCCGTTTCTTTTGCAATTTTGGCCACGCCCCCAAAATATGTAATTTTTCACCAGTCCTGACGAGTCTGCCAAATTTGGTGAGTTTTGGGATATGATAAAGCCCCCAAAAGGCCAAACGTATTGTGACGGCGTTACGTCTGATTCGCCACATCGCCACGCCCACATGCTCCACCCAAAACGGTCAGTGTTGGAAAGCTTGTTACAGCAACATGTCTTTGGTCACTGGACAGACCGTCACGCTGATTAGGTAACAGGTGTCCGATCGGGACGTTCAATGTACAACTGTACACTTCCTGTTGTGAGGGGGCGTGGCTTAATTAATGTCATGATTTGACCATTCAGTATTGCAGGGGACCAGATGTGGGTCAATCACTGAAGGTTTGATGTATTAGACAGTTTTCGTGTAGGTGCTATTAGTGTTTCGTTTTTCATGGCGAGATTCCTAACTTTGAGGCCAGGCCACGCCCCTTCAGCATATATGAAAACGCGAGGTTTTGATCATTTTTTACTCCCCCATGTCTGAATGATGAGTCCACCAAATTTGGTGAGTTTTGGGATATGATAAAGCCCCCAAAAGGCAGTTTCATTTGAGCTCCATTAATTTTCAATGGGGAAAAAATGGCCGAAAAGGCTAAATATTTCAAAAAGCTAAAGTTACACCAATACCAAAAGTCATAGCTAGATTGTCCTGAACGAGCTGAACATTTTGATATATGAATTGTTGAAATAGCACAAAAACTATAAGAGGAGTAGGATGCCAAAAAACGTACGGAATCACGATAGTAACTGGCGGAATAATAAATATAAACACAATCACTATTGTGTGAATGCCTTGTTGGCAGGCATTCACACAATAAGCTAACATGCATGTTTTTGGTCAGTGGGAGGAAACCAGCATACCCAGAGTAAACCTACATATCAACTCAGAAAGGTCCTGCAGCAACCTTCTCACTGAGATTATGACAGCTCTGTCAACTGTGACACCATGTTGCCATTGTAATTAATGATCCTTGCAACTGGATAACAATATCAAAACTTTAAAAAAGGACAAATAATTAAAGCTGATTCACTGAAACCATGTTGTTGCAATTTCATTTGAAGATCCATGTGCACAACCATATTTCAGGTGGATTCCCACCGTATAGACATTTGTTTTTATTAGTACAATGCCCACTGTTCAAGAGAAACACTGCAGTGCATTCAATTCATTTGAGGAAAAGGTATGAACATAAACTTTGCAATGCTGGTGTCCTATCTTACACATGCCAGACCAGTATTCCAGTATACAATAACCCCAACTTTAATAAAAAAACAACTCATGAGCCTGATAAAATAAAATGCATCGGAACAGAAAGTAGAAAGAGCTACATTGCAAACAAATATCAATTGTACTTCTTGAACTAAAAGTATGCGTGTTTCCAATCTTGTTTATACATTTACATATACTGAACGAGTGAATGAGTTTATTTACGTGGTTTTGTCTTTTTGTTGTTTGAATCACTTCAAGTTTCCAATGAGTGCGTTCACAAGCTCCCTGCACTGAGTTGCATTATTGTATTGATTAATTGTCATCGATAACTGATGGCTGCGATGACTTGCTCTCTTGTTTTGTGTTGCCACTGAAGATCTACTAGAAAATGAAATATGCCTCCAGTAATTGGTTTTAAATGGAAACGCTGACTTGGGTGGTTTGAGAAGTTTACTGCATTAGTGTTCAGGTTATTGTGTATGTAGAAGACATCAGTGTATGGACAATTGTACTTGTTTCATGGGTGTGTGTGTGTTTTATATCTCATCTTCGGTAAAGTTGAGGCATTCATTAATTGCCCGAGGACTCCATTAGCCTGGCTGATTACCCGCACATCAAACTGACAGAACACAGTTCCACACACACATTCCAGACACACACACACACACACACAAAATGCATAAGCCGGATAAAATAACTTCACACGAAGGGAGTTCTTATCTGACTGGGAGAATATTTTGATGCCCAAGACTTCAATCAACTATAAAACTACAATGTGTTTTGGGGACAACATCAACTATTGGTGAAAGAAAACTATAGCAGACTCAGCTGTTTGTTTTTTCTGGAAATGTTAATTATTCAAAGATTATGTTTCTAGTTATGGATGACTTAATTGGCCTGCTATTTTTGTTTTTTATAATGTCTTTTCATCTCATCACCATGAGTAGAAATTCAATACAACTTCTCTTTCTCTGTTTTTATACTTCGTTTCTATGGCTAATATTAGCAATTTACTGTATGTGTCAGTGTTCCAGTCAAGAGACATTTTCTGAAAGGAGTATTTATTCTTCTTTTCAAGCAAGTTGTGAAAAACATTGTGATTTTGCAAATAAATAAATTCTTGTCATCAGAAAGACTAAAGACTAAAGCGAATAAAATATGTGAACTCTTCCAACAATAATTGAACCCAGTTACATCTTAATCGAGGAATCAATAAAACAAAAATGTAGTTCTTTGTTGAAAACTGGAATTAAAAATAAGACAATTGTACATTTTTCCAAGACTTCAACAACGGTTGCTTCTTCACAGCCATCGGGATATTTCAAATGTGCAAAAGATGACAGCTTCTCACATACAGCTAACCAGTATCTTTGCCATCAACAGCAAACCCTGCAAATGTCACTCATGTATAAAGATCTGAAATATCCCCATAAGTTTGAGTGAGATTGAGTGCAAGAAAGCTCCAAATCTGACAAACATCAGACTGACATTTAAGTATATTTTAGGGTACTCATTTTTATTCACTTATTTTTATGTAGATATTGTTTGCCATGAGTTTTATTCGCTTTTGCTGTTGTTTGGGCCACACATCTTCCTGCTGAGGCAGGGGAAACAGTCTCCGCATTAAATTTGAGCTTTAAGTTTTCCTCAGGTTCAGAGAATGAAAAAAAAAAGTTGACAAGTTTGGAATGAGTTGCTTCTCATCAGTAATCAACACAGTAAATATTGTCAAGTTTAACTAATGAGATGAAGGTTTACTTTTTGGTGATTTGATAAAGGAAGCTGTAGTTTCAGACAAAATAGCAACATTTGACACAGTCTGAGAGAGAACAAGCTACTTAAAAAAAAGCTGGAACTCATTTTTCATCTGTCCATTGCTGCCGTGCAGTGATTTTATAATGATACCAACGACAAAACAGAGTTGTCTTAGATGGTGCATGTACAGTATGACTAAGACTATATACCTAAACTGGTAACAGCAGGCCTGTTTAGGCTTTTAAATAATTCCTACAGTCTCTTTTTGGGGGTGCTCATGCACCCCTAAATTTTAACTAAGCACCCCTGAACAATAAAGAAACCATCACCAGGATGTTGTAAGGAAACTCAGTTCTCAAATCTTAGATTCACGAAAAATATTGAATAAATTTGGAATAAATTACACTCAAACGGTCCAGTAAAATCTATGTTGTTTTTTTGTACGAGTCAGAGCCTTGACGCCATCTGTCAATCAATCCAGCAGACTCATCAGCAACTGACCAATCAGCAATCACAATTTGTCCCGAAGGTAAACACCCCTTACCTGCAGGAGCTCCACCCCCTTTTTTTACCCAAGAACATTATTGGAGTTTTGCATTACAGACACTTTGTGGTCAGGGGGATGTCGTGAAACATCATCAGAAAAATTATTAAATGTTGTCAGTGGGGAACATAATTCAGACACATGTTACCCTGAGTGTTTAGAGGGTGGAATGCAGTTTATTCCATTTCACAAACTAAACTGAGTCTGGAATAATGTAAAAGAGGATGAAGCCATGTGGCCGACCTCATAAGCAGCTGAATACAACAGTGATGCACAAGAAGTATCACATATTCATTGGTATGTAGGTAACTGCAAGTAAATCCACCTTTAATTGTCATAACTACATTGTATGCTTACTGGTTAAAAGAAAGGTTTATGTTTAAAGTTCACTGTGCTTTGATATGTTGCAATTTATGGTTGCATAAGTTTAGTCTGTTTGCTTGATCAGTTAACACTAAACTGATTTTGTATAAAGCGTTTATCAGGTTGTGTACGGTAATGTAAAGCAGAGCGCTATGTCTGTAGCATCTTAGCTAGAGCATGTTGCGTGTCGCTAGCTTAGCTCTACTTCTTGTTGTGCCATTAACCCTAAAATAGTTATTGAATCAAGTGTTCACTTATGTAGGTAAATGTAGATGTTTAAAAAAAATGCATCTGCTGGCTTCCTTCCTTAGATAGCTTTTACTAAATGGCTGTTTTATGCATGTGAATGTTTTTGTACAGTGCCCTGAGACAACTTCTGTTGCGATTTGACACTTTAAAAAAATAAACTGTAGGCTATTGAATTAAAAACACTTAAAATATCCCAGGATGCTGGAAATGACTTGTACTTTATTCAAAATGTTCTGGACCAGACCCCCCACTACAGTACTGTGTCCCAACGGCCACTGTGTTGTTCAAACCAAGAGCCATGTCAACACTGGGACCTGAGCACCCCTAAAGGCAGTGCTTTAAGTGGGCCGGAACTCACCGGTACCCAGTTCCACCACTTCTAAAATTTAACCCTGAGAGTACCGGGACTTTTTTTAAGCATAAGGTGCGTTCCGGAACTTATTTTCGTCTTCTCCACTGGAAAGACCCGTGGCAGATTAGAATGCATCATTTCCCCCGACTGGATTTCAAGAAAGAGTAATGCATCTTCACGATAATAAAACATCTTTGGTGGAGCGCGTCATTTGGCCAATCACAACCTCAGGATAGACAGGGGGAGGAGACGACAGCGAACTCTGTAAAAAAACAAAAACAAACTCTGCAGCGCGACAGAGCGCGAGGGAAGCGGAAGTAACTCCTCCAACGTGTGGGTAAAGTTAATATTTTTATACATGCAGTGTAACCATTGTTTAGTAAAATGGCATGTTGTGTTACAAATAAAACTAAATAAAAATTAACAAAATAACAGTCAATTGCACCCCTAAAGCCACTGTGATAAAGTATCACATTAATTTAATTATTTTAGCCACAGGAGTGAATTTAAAAACAGGATGATGTCTATATGAACTAGTTAAATGAGGTGTCTCTAAAATATCCTGATTCATGATCAATAATAATTTCAACAATTTTTTAATCTGTCCACAGGACCTGACTTTATTTTGTTAGATGTCTCTAAAATAGTTAGTGAATCATGTTTACATGTAGGTAAACATAGATGTTTAACAACTTGTTAAAATACACAAGAATGCAGGAAATGGCATCTACTTTATTCAAAATTTCTGGCAAAACATCTTCACCAGCATATTTAAGAAATGAGTTTTTACTGTTAGTAAGTTTTATTTATATAGCACATTTCACAGACATGAGAGTCACAAAGTGCTTTACAAAAGGAAAAATAAAATCATAAAATCACAGAAGTTCTATACAGAAAGGTAAAACATAACAAACTCTAAAAACAATGTACAAAATTAACCAAAAACCTGTCTGAAGAGATAAGTCTTAAGTTTTTAAATGCATCTGTTGACTCGGAGCAGCGCATTGTTAGCAAAATGTTCTGCTGTATTTGACTTGCTGCTGTTGTTGGTTGTTAATTTTTTGGTTGACACAATCTTTCCTATTTATGTTCTCATTAAATCAGGTTAGTAAATGACTTTTACCTGAAGCATGTTAAAAAATTACAAAATCTTTCGGGGGGGTTGGCGCAACGTTTGTCACCTTTTTCATCCCTTCTGAGTTTGCAGGTATGCATATTATTATGACATTAGGGAGGGTACCGGCACTTATTTTTTTCCACTTAAAGCACTGCCTAAAGGTCAGATTCTAGAATTGCCCCTGGTGTTGACTAAGCACAAAGCAGGTAGAATATCATAAACAGTGTCATTCTAACACAAATTTAAGTAACATTAAATAAATAAGCCCAGCTGCAGTTTTCTTCCATCTTTGCACCCCAATCTGTTTCCAAAAGACACGCGTGGAAAAAAAGAAAGTACAGGACTGAAAAGCTTCTTGACCGACCCCATCTCCACAACTATTTTTTTTTGCAGGAAATCCTCCCTGGATCTTCTACTGGTGAGAGAAGTAGAAAATGATGAAGTCAGTGTGAGTGAGAGATCATTAACTGGATGCTAATTAGCCATTAAATACAGGCTGAAAAATGACAACCAATCAGCCAGAGACCGAACCGACACCAGCTGTGAGTGTTTAGTTTGTTAGTATGAACGCCATCCTGTGAGGGTACACTGCAGAGGCAGATGATAAATAAATGAGTGGTGGTCCAGAAGAGTATGTAAAGAAGAATAACAGTGTGAATAAAGCATGTGACACCTACGAGTGATAAGGAACACATCATCACTCATGCTAAAACAAACCCTAAAGGCTGAGTTATACTCGCGCTTTGGTCCGCTGGCCCTCTGCGCGCGAACTGCGCGCGCACTGAGCCGCGCAGCTTCTGCGTTTAGAGTTTCGCCGCTGTGTTTATGGTTGACGCACGGCGGAGTATGTCAAAGTGCTGTTCTTTTACGGGCCAGCAGGTGGCAGTAGCCTCTAAAACCTGTGCATATGTTGCAAGAAAGGGTAGAAGAAGAAATCTACCGTAGAAGAACTGTTTGAAATCACACAACAACAAAAAAAATGCTCCGCTCGCGTGCTGAATAGAACAACAGTTTTTGTGTCTTGCGGTTTTAAAGCATGGAGTCAGCGAGGAGGAAGCAATCACGTGACTTTTGGCAAAACAACAAAAGAAAAGTCCAGCTCAGAGATGAAGAAGGTGAATTTAATACATTGTATCACATAAAAACATTCCTCCATGCTTCGCGATGCAGTCTCCACGACCACAGCGGTGCAGACAGCTGCAGGCTCTGGCGTGAAGGTCCCCACCCGAATCTGTAGTGCCCACCGCGCGCGCACTAGGCTTGCGGAGTTTCAAAAAATCAGAGGTGCACGACACGCGCCAAGACGACGCGCGGGGCCTACGCGCAGGGTCGGGGACGGTGAAATTGCGTAACTTTTGGCGTGTGCACCCTCGCGCGTTGCGCGACGCGTCGAGTATAAATCTAGCTTAAGCCTCCTTCTGACTGTGTATTTAGTCTCCCTCCAACACTCAACTTTATTCCTATTGCCCCTATCTTCTCTTTATCTCTCACCACTGGAGTTGCTAATGTCCAGTGTCAGGGTGACTGTGGCTGTGTCAGTGACCCATACAAATCAGTTCATGTGTGGAGTTATTACGGTAGGTAAGATTTCTGGATCAGATTGAATATATTTTTACATTTTTTTTTTTCAGTTCCCTTTTTTGATTTCAAGGATTTTCTGCAAAGTAAATATTTTGGAGAAAAAGAAAATCCTGTTGCAATGTGCAAATCCCACCGGAATTAGAACAAATCTCAGTCCACATTGTAAGAGTTCCAGCTCTTAAATCACATAGTCCTTTTAAAACACATACCTGAATTCCCATTGCCACAAAAATGACAACTTTTTTTTTACAGTTTTTTACACAAAATGTAGACACAATTAAAAAAACGGAACACATACGGATCATTGCAATATTTGTATAATGTAATTTGGACTGAAACAGTTGTCTGTCTGTATTGTGAGAAGAATTTAACCATTCAAGTAAAGACAAGTTGAAACGAGGAAATGATACGTATAAAACATGTACCTTGCTGTCATGCGCAACACAATGATATTTTTGAAGTATCGAGTGTTCAAATTAACTTAAAAAAAAGTAACAATTAGATTCTTACTTGTTTCTTATAAACTGAGAAAATACATTGTGAATAGATGAACTGGAAGATTTAACCCCTGGGGTCACCCTCAAAAACAGAAGAAGAAACAATAAAGCTAAAAAAACAAAACAAACAAACAAAAAATCTGTTGATTTTGGGTTTAAATATTTCATGGATTACAAAAAAAAAGAACCCTCACATGTATCACTTTCAAAATAATTGGAAACAAATGTAATGGAAACAGATTTAACACTACAAAGCTCATCATCTGACAAATGCAGCTATATTGCATGATATATATTAGGTTTTTTTCTTTATTATTGTTGCTCAGGGTTTTGTGGAAATTAAAAAAGAAATATAATGTGTGCTTTTAACATCTGCACACTGATGTAAAAGGAAACAAAAACTATGAGAATTTCTCCGGAGGGCACATCTCCTTTCAAAGATAAGAAATCAAAGTGAAAATTAAGAAGCAGATTTTATTATATAGATATTGGATGCCGAGTTAGAATCAAAGTTTCCTTTGCAAAGTTAGAGACATTATTTAACTGAATGTAAACTTCTGATTATTAGATAAAGGTATTTACTAACATAAGCAAATGATATAACCAAAACAGGTCTTTTTTTTTTCACTACAAAATTCCACAATATCAATTGTTCTCTTCCACTTTTTAAATATTATTCTTCATTATCTTACATACAATTGCACATATTTTACTGCATCTGGGTTTCAGCCTGTACTTGTGTTCACTCTGACAGCACAGAAAAATGAAAATAAAAGCTGTTTTTTTTTAAATAAAGTGCTGTCCTAAAAGCTACCGGTAATTCTCGATCAAGATGGATGTGATGAGCAGCACCATCTTACAACGTGGCAGTTGCCTGGCATAAGATAAAAGCAGAATGAGACATGAATTCCCAAAACCTATAAAGTAAGAAGAAAGGGGAAACAAGGAGGAGTGCATGGGTCAGTGTAACTGATGGCTGAATACAAGGAAGTGATGGGAAAAGTAAAAAGTCAAGGAAGGGCAGCAAGAAGTGGGGAGAAAATTGGACAGATTTAGAGGAAGAGAAAATGCAATTTGAGGTATTGCCTCAAGGCAAGGTTGCAATTAGTAGGTTAAGCTCCTCAATTCTTTAGCTGTAAGACCCCTGTGTAAACACCACACACATACACACCGCCACACACAAACTTCCTCTTTTTGTGATGGTAAAACGCACAAAAAAAAAATCCATTCACCTAATCTTTTTCTTCCACATTCTCTCCTCTCGTTTGATTCTGTATGCTAATGTGGCCAACTGTGACAAATACATTTATTTATACTTAATTTAATATATATATTTATAGATGAGTGATTGTTGCTTGGGCATAGGTGGCACAGAATGCAGAAAATTCCTAACAACATATTTTTTCTTTATTTCCAATCTCCGTGAAACATAACGTCAACACACAGCTTTGGATTTGCGCTCGTCTTTTAACAAGAAACCCATAACGTTCCCAAACAGGAGACCGCAACAAGATGCTAGGCTGCTAAATGCTACGCGTGCTGCAAGATAACAGCGCCGTGTGGATAACATGCCTAGGAACTTTAGTTCTGTGTCACATAATCTCCCGTTAATAATATTTAATTAGTGAAAAAATAAACGAAACGGTATGCAGGTGGACCGAACCGAACGTGCCGTACCGAAACAATTCGATGCACCCACGTGTACGTTACACCACTAATATTCATTCCCATCTGCTCACGATAGACTCCTGCTCAGGCTGCTGTTTAATATACCATATTATTCTACATTATTAGTGTTTAATGTATATCTTATATCCTTGTATACCCGTTCTTTTTATACTTTATATTTTTGGGTGTAACTAGGGCCTTGAGTACACAATTTTGGTCCACCTCATGTACCAATGACTGTAAAGAACCTTGAACCTTGCAAAAATGTTGAGATGCTTATCCAGTCCTGTCCCTAAGTCTACATAAAAATTCTGAATCAAACTTGGAATTCAATATATACAGTACATAATACATAAATACCCATATATGCCACTAGAACTGTACACACACAGAAATAGTGACATAGCTATGTACATAGCTAACATAGCAACAAATTTACTTTCATGTCACCTACAGATCAAAGCTTAATATACATTACAAACACACTTATTAATAAATGAACAGTTGGGATAACATCATTTTGTCTCATTCGTATTTATGTAATATTTATATTTTCTTTGAATTGTACAATGCTTTTACTTTGCTTATTCTCTTCATCCAAGCCACTCCACAAAACCACTTCACAAACTGATAAGACCATCCGTGATGCATTATTTTCTTTCTATGCTGATGATACAGTTGTTCACTGTCGAGCTAAAACAGTCGCTAAGGTTTCCAGCTTTTACAGTCTGCTGTTGACATCATTCAGTCAGATTTGTTCCATCTCAAACTTGTCCTAAACACCTACCAAAGAGATGTTGTTACTGAACAGGAAGTTGGTCACAGCTATTCTTCTTTTGATCTTACCCTACAATAGTTGTCCCAATAGAGTTTGTTGACTCCTACAAATATTTGGGTATCTTGGTCGACTTGCATCTCTCCTTTAAGCTCCACGAAGAAAACTTTGTAAGGTAACTGAAAGTTAAACTGGGTTTCTTTTTCAAAAATACATCCTGTCTAACTCTGAATGCTAGGAAACGCAGTGCAACTGCGACATCCCTTCCCTCCATTGACTTAGATTACATTATTTACATTAATGCTCCTACAAGCACCCTGCATATTTTGGATGCTGTCTATCACAGTGTGCCAAGATTCATGACTGATTGTTATCATACCCACCATTGCACCCTGTATTCAATGGTTAACTGGACATCATTCCCTTCAAGCAGACTCTCTCACTAGTACATTTGCATATTTAAGTCACTTCTTGGTCTGCTGCCTTCATACATCTCCTACATATCACTGTGTGAGTGCAGTTTCAGCGTGCACTCTCAGGACATCATTACGTGCAGTGTCCCCTCAGTGTGGACTGAACTAGCTCATTGGAATTAACCTGTGTAAATAAATGTTGAATGGATAAGCACATGCACATTTGATACAATATAACTAATATGTACTTGTAAAGTGGAATAGGTGAAAAATGCATATCAGTCTCAGAGTCAGAGTACTTTTATTAACATTGCACAAGTTTTCACCAATACAGCGTGAATATGTACGCACAGTCATCCGGAAGGGGGAGAGTGTGTGAAGCTGATGCTATCCGACCACATGAGACATCATATCACATTATGTTCTTCAGTGCGGCCTCTCCCATCCGTATCGGGATGAAGGTCAAAGGTGTGAAAACAAGGAAAGAACCATGAGGGTCACAGCGTTGGTATTAAAAAAGATGTATCACATTTTGTCTTTCAAGACACCATATGAGACAGAAAAAACTATACCAGAAGCACATTTAAGACAATCACATGTTGCATTTTGAGACTGAGGCAGTGAGACTTCTGTCCATGAGACATTCCAGATAGCAAACAGTTCTGAGGTGAAACCAGCCGGCCTCCGATAACGCTCATAGAAAAGTTCTACGGGGGGGGGTAGCTGTTTGCCTCAGAAAACACGTCTTCTATACAGCTAAAATATATGAGGTGATGAGTTATTAGAAATAAAAGAAACAATAGGGAAAACATTAAGATATGTTTATAATAATTAAATGTATCTACTTAAGAACAGCAAATAAATCTGATCACAGTACATGTACCTTAAAATAATCATGTCTGACTTTTGTGAAAAAACTGGAGTATGTGCACAACCTTACCAGTGTATCTCAAACTTCTCATTTCATTTTAAGGCATCCACACAACAGTTTGTGAGATTTTGACTTTAGTATAAATTTTTTATATCGATTGTTTAATAATGCAAAGGAAAGAACATGAGGCACTGCTCTCATTAGCAAGTTTCCGAAGGGTCCATGGTCCTTCTCCTCAGCACTTCAGTAAGCAAGCAGTTACTTTTTTTTCTGTTCCACTTTTTCCATCTCATTTGTTGAAGTTTAAAGCTGCATGTAAATGATTTGAATTGTTGCAGCTGGTTTTCTTGCAGTACCGTAGTTTTGAAGTGGGAACAAAACTATTTTAGATGTATGAATTCTTAACATATTGTTATTTCAGATTTAAAGTTGTTTTATTAATGTATCAGTTGAAATGTTCTGGGGGAAAAGTACCCCCCCCACACACACACACACACTGTAACTAAAAGATTTTCTTCCCATTCTGTGCCCATATCCAATCCACAAAATCCCTCAAACATTCCCTCCCTCTTTCTGCCAGCTCCCCTTTATATTGGTTCCCTTTCAGGCAATAGAGAAAATGTTCTGGGATAATTTTACGCTAATTTTCCACAGCTGGTGTCACAAAAATAACAATCAATAGCTGAAGAACAAGGCTTCTCATCCTTATTTTGGGTGCCATTGCCAGCTGTCTTGCCAGTGAACTAGACAGAGAAAATACTGAGCCAAAGGGTTGGATGAGGAAGTTTAACTGTGTGAATCCATACTGATGAGGGCCAGTCCTGGGGCCATTTGTTCCACTTTAACAAGGACAAAGATGTTTGGCCTTCTGTTGAGGGAGAGGCAGCAGCTGAAGAAGCAATCTCTTCTCCACAATAACTTGCACAAGCCTGTGTATCCAGACTTAAAGGTAGTGCATTGGCTAAAGGTGGCAATAGGGAGAAGAATAATTTAATTTGATCTATGAGCTGCACATACAGTAGCTTTTCTTTTGAGTTTTGAGCAACATGCATTGCTGTACGTTTAAATTTTTTTTTAATTTTATTCTGATTCTTCTTTTTTATGTGACTCATCCTTTTGGCTTTAGAAACCAGTCCTGTCTGATCCTACACTACATAATAAGACAGTTTGCACATGTTGCATTCTCCAAGACCATATTATACAGTATAGGTAATAATACATGGTATTTTATAGGCATTACTTTAGACTATAGATGTTATTTAACATGAAAGGAGTAGCACCAGTTAAGAACAATTTTATGATAATTCACACCAAAGTTTTGCAAATATATACCACAGTAGGGGGAGCTAACATCACACAAGGTGTCTGCATAATAAAAATACATTTGTATAAAATGTGCAATAAACAGTCAGGCTAAAACCCAAAGGCCATCCTTACAATGTGGTAAGGTTTGACAAACGTGAGTTTGACAGACATTATAAACCAAAAACTAATTTGATAATTATTATTTTATTTAAATTATTACAAGTCATGTTTTCATTAAGATATTATACAGAAAATAAGGGGAAAAAAAGAATGATACAACAATGCTTGAGTGTAAAGTTCATGAAACTACTTTTTGTTCAGAAAATAAGACAGACAAATGGTTAAAAGGTTTATTTCTCACTTTTCTGTCAAAATGTTACATTTGGAAGCAACATTTCTCCTGACATTTTTTTAATCATCATAATTAAACTTGGATTAATCTATCTTTTTATGGACTAATGATAAAACTAAAAAATAGTTATGTTATGTTGTTTATTTGTCATATGCAGATTAACACTCACACTCTGCCTGCTCTGCCCCCCCCTCCCATTTGAACTGCCTTAACACTAAAACTTTCTCACACATTACCACACAACACAAAGATTTTAACACTAGACTCTGTGTCATCAAACGGGTTTTCACTAAACTCTCGGTCATGTGCTCATACAGTTTGCACTACTTCTCATACTTGCACTAATGTCTGTATTACATCACTGCCTATAATCATAATACTGTTTACATTCTCTGTTTACATTTATTAATACTGTTTACTTTTATTACTACTGCTTACATGTAATTACTACTGTTTACATTTATTTACACTACTCTAATATCTACACCACTGCTGGTACATATACAGTGTGCTCTGAACGGTCTTATTTAGGTCTTATTTAGGGATGCCCAATGTGCCTTACTGCATATGCCACTTTTTGCCTCTATAACAACATCAACTACTACCTCATACATATACTGTGTACATTGACTCATACGCTGCTTTGCCACTTTGCAAATGTCAATGCTAGAAACCTTTAGTTTATTTTAGTTATACTTTTTATACTCTTTTTTTATACTAGTATGCAAAAACTCAGGACAATATTATGTTCATTAAATGTTTAATGTTTTAGTTTTAGAGTTGGTGTAAATTTTCATACTCTTATACCACTATGCAAAAAACTCAGGACAGTGTTAGTTTTACTATTTTATGCTTATGTCTATTATTATATGTTTCAGTGTTTCAATGTTTAGATGTTTACTGTTGCACCGAGGGACTGAGAGAAACGCAATTTCGGTCCTGTGTATGTCCTGTACTGTACATATTGCAGATCTGACAATAAAGTTGACTTTGACTTGACTTTGAACACCAGGCCAACAGTGCAATGAAATGTTCAGGATGAGGAAAAAACGATTTGATTCGCTAAAAAACAATCAAACAAAAAAGTGTGC
>JBBPBX010032691.1:0-33723 GCA_038048925.1 Garcialebias charrua
CCCGGTGTGACATCACAGATGGTGCGTTCGCGTGTAATGGGATTTCCCATGATTAAACACGGCTTGAAGTTCAAAATCACTTTTAAAGCAAAATTAAAGTGATTTATCATTTTGTTTGCAAAAACAAACATATTTAAATGATAAAATATATATATTTTGAGCAATTTTATGAATAGTAAAAAAATCATGTCACAATCCCTTTAAACCTTGGCCAGACACTCATCCTACACTGGAGCATTGATTACCTTGGATTCTGTTCCTGTTCTTTGTGCCTGCTCTCTTCTCCCTGGATCTCTGGCTGGATCTGGTCACCTCACCTGCACACCCAACTCAGTTCAGCAAAACAATTCTCTGGACACCTGGACATAACACTCCTTCAAGCGCCTACTTACCTTCTGGGGTTCCCTATCGTCGCCAAACCGTGTCTCCTCGGCACCACCTGCAACAAACAATAACAGTAAGAAAGACTTCCACTCTTAAAGACAACCAAATCAAATGTTATCATCAAGAAACTCTTATTGTCCCTTGCTGGTGAAGATTCTCAGTCGTCCAGGACATGATTCATCTTGTCCCTTGCTTCTCCCAACATCAAACCCATCCCCATTCCTGCACTATAAATAAACCTTTACCTTTTTGTAACCTGTTGCCCTCGTCTCTTTTTGGTCTGCTAATTGAGGTCTAAAAACCATCATCATTTTACATAGTAACTCCACATGAACCATAGAAACCACACTTGGGACATAGAAATTACACCAGGAAAAACAAAATACACCTGGATCATGGAAACTGAATACAGAATAACAAAAACAGAAACATTGTCATCTGTTAAGGATGTTTGATGCTTTTAACTAATACACAATAAAAATGGTACTTGATGGTTAAATTATTATATTCCTAATTATATAATGTTAAAAAGCTTCAGGTATTAAAGAAAATTACCAATTAACATAATTATTAATTAGTTTTGGTATCCTGTGTAAAATAAAATAAAAACACTGGTGCTTTGTGTTTTTTATACTTTTTGTGAAGTTGTATTTCTAGATCCACTTTTAATTGAACCCGGAGGAATAAATGTCAAAAAAATGTGACAGATATTTGTTACCGAAATTCACACAACATGAGCATGAATGTCCCCCGTCCTTTATTCAGTATGAATCAGTTAAGGAGGTGCTGATGTGTCCCAGAACTTTTCATTAATCACTTCACTAAATAACAGAAATGAAGGAGTAAAATAAGTCGACATTAAACATTTCTCCACATTATCCTTTCAGTTGGATTAAACTATCACATCAAATATATATTTTTTTAAATTGCGTATCTGCAGTGACACTGAAATATGTTTACTATGGAAGACAAATGCAATGAGTGGAAAGGTCCAAAATGGCACAAAGCATTTTGGGTCATCAGAAAAGAGTGGATAAAATTCCTTGCTGTATATCTAGGTTGACTCAGGTCCTCTGGAGCCACTTTCATTTTAATCCACCAGGGTCGACTCCCCACTATGCCCACATGTTGTGATGTCCTTGAGCAAGTCAATTAATGCCTAACTGCTCCCCGGGCGCTTACATAGGTGCTTGCTGCACCACTTGGGTGCATCTCACGTGTGATGGGTTAAATGCAGAGTACAAATGACGTCATTGCTTAAAAACATACAATGACAACACAGGAGTTTGCATGTTCTCTCTGTGCATGTATGGGTTTTCTCTGAGTAATCCAGTTTCCTCCCACAGACCAAAAACATCTATGTTAGACTGGTAACTAAATGGTCCCTAGGTGTGTGTGTGAGAGTGAATGGTTGTTTGTCTCGTTTGTCTCTGTGATGGACTTGAACCAGTCCAGGATGTCCCTCACCTCTTGCACAGTGACTGCTGGATATGGATACCAGTGACCCCTGTGACCCAGAAAGGAAGAAGTGGGTAGAAGACAATGGATGGATGGACGGATGGATGGATGGATAATGATACATAGCACTTTCACTTTCAGAATCAGATTTGAACTCAGAATACAAGAATGTGAAGTTTAGTTACAAGTGATTTAGGGAAATTTGTGAATGAGACTCTGAGGAGGATCTGAAAAGGAGGGATCACAGGTCACTAGGTGCCAAGGTAGCTTGGGTCAAATAACTCTGAAAGATGCGTTCTTACAGTTTCTGCAAATTGGTCGGGGATTCCAGGTGAGTAAACAGGCAGACATGTGGTAACAGGTTTCTTAAAAGCCTGGTCCAACATGGAGACTCAGGACATACTCAAGTAAGTCCAGCACTCGTTTCACGGAAGAGGAAAAGCTGAAAGAACATGAAGGAAAAAGCTGTTAAGTGTATGCTGTAATTAAGGAACATGCATCAGGGTATAATTAAGGATTTTAAGGGTTAAATAATTGGGGAAAAACTGAGCACACCTCTTCAGTCTGCTGCTGTCTTTACTCACTTTACTTATTTGTGTTTGGAATTATTTCTATAAATTGCTTTAGGTTTTATCTCGTCATGCCATAGATTCTATGCCTGGCCTAACACCTCTGGATTTGTCTCTTTTTTTCTGTCTCAAACACCCTGCGTGTTAAGGCAGATGGCTGCCCAAACTGGCTCTGCTGGAAATCTCTTTCTGTTTAAAAGGAGTTATTTTCCACAGTTGCCGCCAGTCTGCTCTGGATGGGTGATTCCACTAAAGGGCAGATTTCTCACCATCTGCTGGTTTCCTTAGTTAAACAACTTTTAAAAAATTATCACTTTGCAATATATCTTGCAGAGACCAACATGCACCAGGAAACAGCTGAACATTAGGCCAACAATGTGAACACACATCTCTTGTTTTGGTACTACGGGGACCAGCTAGACCACAAGGAGTGGAGCACATCAAGTGAAGGTGATAATAACTGCTGGGGGTAGGGGTAGGGATGGGGCCGATCCGATCCGGTACTGGCCTCCGATACCAGCTTAGTTTACGTATCTGATTTTTCCGATCCAACCTGCCGATATTTCCGATCCATGATGCACTTTGGCTTCAAACTATGGAATGGATTTCTTGAACGGAGGCGTGTCTCATGAACCCAGAGTAATAAGACCCCCCTCACATTCAGGAAATCAATTTCATAGTTTGCAGCCAGCTACAGCATGAGGACTGAGCGAGCAGCCCTGTGGCTAACGGCTAACAAACTTTTCATCGTAACAAGTCTGCTGTGTGGAAGTATTTTACACTAAACACCGCAAGACAGCAACGTACAATGTCTGCAGAGCCATAGAGCCACATTAAACCGTGGTCAAGTTACTTTGTAGTTTTACGTTGGACATTTGAGCTCCGTGGCTTCAGCTGGGCGCTACTCTCGCTGAACTGAAACAGACAGCCCGACCCCGGCCACCCATGTCCAATCTGAGCCACTCTGTCTGCCCATCTCGGAGGAGGGCCAGGCTGAGAGCAGCAGACCGAAATCAGACTGCCCGCCCCAGACTGAACAAGAAAAACACACAGCTGAAGCCACGGAGCTCGAATGTTCACCAAGAAGTTGTTAAACTTCATCGTAATTTATGACCAACTGCTATCAGCTGTAGAAAATGAAGGATTTCACAGCTTGATACTTGCAGCCAAGATATAGTTTACCCTCCAGGAGATATTTATCAGTACAACAGTAGACAATCATAAAAAAGCATATGAATTGAAAATTACAAGAAAATTGTATATATATATATAAAAAAACGAAACAAAAACAGCTACATTATAAAGCAATGTAAAACATTAAAAACAGGAACATGTCTGTCTTGATTTATGCCATGAACTTAGCAGATGTAAAGCCATTTATTATTTTATTTTATTCATTTATTCATTCATTTAAAAAAGACAAAATAAAACAAATTCAACAAAAAGAAAACATTGAATGAAAAAAGTGCAGAAAGAAGAAAAAAAATTCTAATATCACCCACTTATTTAAAATAATGTATAAAATAACTTTAAACAAACAATCACTTAAATTAATCACTTTAAGCTCCACTTTAAAGCTAGGAATAATAAAAAAAAAACGTTCCCTTTCAGTTGGTCTCTCGGTGCAACATACTTGCTATGGGAATTGCGCCCCTACGCGATTACCTGAAGGAATATACACACGCCTTTACGGCAGGGGCGTCACCGCCGCGCCAGAGGCCCCGCCCTCTGGGTACTTAAGCGGCTTGCGCCCCTCCATCTTTCTCTTTTTGCCCTTCACCTCGCTTAAACCTGAACTACCTCTTCGCGGGACTTCTCTGTTGCTTCATCGCTCAACCAGAGGTGAGCTTGCTCCCTACACAGAGCGCACAGAGAATTTTTCCTGCGTACTGCTGGGCTAGCGAAAGCTAGTCCGGCACATTTCTCTTAACCCCGAAGTATTTTCTTCTCCTCTCTCTACAGGTTGCTTCGCTCGATGGCGCTAACTACGCCACAAGAAAAAAGCTACCTCGCTAACTCCTAGCGAGCTAGCCAGCGAAAGCGACGTGACGGAGGAGACTTTTCAAAAAAAAAGAAAGAAGATTCTAGAAGGACTCGCTCGCTTCATCTCGGACATGCCTCTAGAGAAGGGAAAACGAAATGCGAGACTTCCAAAGAAAACCAGCGGGACGGCGACTCCGACCTCGCGTGCCTGTCCCAGCGGATGTGGTTTTTCCCTCGCAGCTATGGACACCCACGAGGCCTGTCCAATCTGCTTGGGGATGCTGCATGCAAAAGCAGCACTGGATACGCCCGACTTTTGCCCACATAGCAGCCTCATGATGGATGCGGTGCTGCGGCACCGGGTTGACCTCGTCGCCAAGGCCATGTGCTCTTCAGCGACATGACGGAGCCCCTCACTCCCACGCTGGAGCTCGAGAACATGGCTCTACATGACAACACACATGTCGAATGGGGTGACAGCCCTGACGTGATGGCTCCCATGGTGGACCTAACAGTCGAATTCGACACCTGGGGCATGATGAATGAGGACGAGATCTCGATTTCAGCCTCGGGCGAATTTTCAACGGAGGAGACGGACCTGGAACTGGAGGATCAGGGTGAAGACCTCTCCCAGACCCTAGTATCTGTGCTCCCAGAAACTGACTTTTCCATCCCTGCTCTTTTCGACTTGTGCCACAGAGCAACGGACGCGTTGCACATCCCATGGCCTGAACCTCCGCCTTGCCAACAGGTCACGAGGCTGGCAGGAAACTATTTATACTCGAAGCAGCAGGCCGCTACGAGGCAAAAGATGCCTGTGTTCCTGGACTTCCTCACAGAACTAACGCGCACCTGGCCTCAGCCACGAGCCCAGTGGCGGCTCCAGAGATATTTTTCTGCAGGTGCTAAGGGGGGGCTAAGCATTTTACTGAGGGTGCTACGAAGGATAATTTGTTCTTTCAGTTCTCAAGGTCAATGTGTATTTACTGTCATTCACATCACATGTGGTACATAAGGTGGAATGAAACTATGTACACAGGGTCCCAGTTACATCCAACAAAAATACAAATTGCAACGAAAAACGGTGAAAAGATCCGAGACCTGAAATAAAAATACATTAAGCACTACTAGAAACAATGCGCCAAACAACAGCAGCACGAACATGAGTCGGTGTGAGCAGATGAGGACGAGTGAACACAGCAACATGAAATAGATCAGCAGCATGAGATCAGCAGCACATAACCAAATGGTATTACAGTGATTTGTTTTCAGTGATAATTCAGACTAGGGGTTCATGAGTCTAACAACCTCGGGGTAGAAGCTTGTAGCCATAACGAAGGGTGAGATGGAGGAAGAAGGGTGCCACTTTTTCCATCTCAGCCCCACTATTTTTGTTTTATTTATTTTTCATTCATTAAAGTGGGACACCGTCTGGTCAGTTTACTGACCAACAACAACTTCATTAATAGATTATACTTCAGTGACTGATTCTGATTATTAAAGGGTGAATACATTATTGCAGGGAGTTCTATACCAGAACAAATGAATAATCATCCGAATAAAGTTGTCGTTTAAGTTTTATTACAAAAATAATCAAACTAAAAATCAACAACAATAATAAACAAGCAATAATAATGAACCAGTCAAGGCTTAATTATCTTGTCTAAAGCAAAATTAACTCTTTGAGCAGGAATTATTTCAGTTTTATACGCGCATGAATTTAGATAGGCTACAGTTAGACTATTTTAATAAAAAGTTTATTTTGGATTTTGGTTAAAAGTAGTTATTTAAAGTGATCAGATAAAATCATTTATTAACACTGCAAGCCAGGAAATGATTTATCAAGTTGTATTAGCTAAAAATGGCATAACCAGAGGCATCATGTCACCAGTTTCTGCTCCTTACTGGGTCAGTGTTGAGAGCATCACTCATCTTTGTGGGCTTCAGCTGGTGGATCAGATTGTTGTTTTTTTTAACTCGATATAATCACTGATTTTTTTTTTTATTAGTTGTGTTTTGCAAGGAAAATATCACAACAACCACATATTAAAGAATATTAACTCAGATGAAAAATAAAATAATCTGATATTTTCTTGGGGGTGCTAAGGGGGTGCTGTGACTTTTCCAGGGGGGGCTATAGCACCCCCCTAGCTCCCCCCTGGAGCCGCCTATGCACGAGCCCCTATGCTTCTCCCCCTCTCACAGTTCCTCGACGTGGATGGGATGGATGAAGTGGGAATAGCTAACGTGCCTCAGATCGAAGACACATTAGCGTCTCACCTGGCTCCTAAATCATCAGGAACGAAACCAACTCTTCCCAGCAAGGCTTGCCGGGCCTCGGCGTCTCTTCTCGAGAAATGCTAGAGGGCTCAAGGACTTGCGGCACGCGCCATGAACGTGTCCGCGTTAATGCAAGCTTACCTAGCCGAAAAACTACAACAGCTCCAAACGACAACAGACAAGCAGGCGGCTGCCGAATTGCTGGATGAAGCCCGCAGAGCAACAGACTTTGTGCTCCGTATGATGGGGACAGCTGCTGTTGCACAAGGCAGGGGAATGGCAGAGGTGGTCATCGCGATCCGCCACCTCTGGATGGCTCTGACGGATCTCCCGGAGGGACAGAAGGTGCCTTTTCTCCACCACTCGATAGAGCCGGCGGGATTATTTGGTAAAGCTTTGGAGCGAATTCAGACCAATCTGGACCAAAGGCGCAGACAGGCCGAAGCTCTCCGGGTGGGCATCCCCCGGAGATGTTTCGCCCCCCCAAGAGAGTCTGCTGGTAGCAGACCTGCGCAACCTCGGCACCACTCAGCAACCCGTGCCCCGCCGCAAAAGCGGCCAGCATACGAGGAGGAGCCCCGGCAAAGACCCCCCAGGGCCCACCTCGTACTGAGCACGCATGGAGCAAAAACAGGTTTGTCCCCCGTCAGGCGACCAAACACAGCGACTCCTCGGCGAATCAAGATGACAGGAAGAACCGTACCTGATGAACTAGGTCCACGTGTCCACATTACAGGGTCATCCGCCCACGTGGTAACGGGAATGATCCCTTCATGTCCAGACTTTGCTTGTAACACAGTACAATCAGCTGGTATATTTATAGCATGCACAAATCATGCCTTCTCTGCTGTGAGTGACATAAAATCATGTACATCATTGCACAAAAGCACAAATAAAGTTCATGAAACAGTTCCTCTCTGTTTTATTGAAAAAAAAATACACAAACAACAACAACACAGAACAGGTCTCCGACCTACAAGCCGTCATAAAGAGAGAGGCTCTTTTTTCCCCTCTCTCTATGGCTCACGGGGTATTAGCATAATTGATAAGCCCCAGCAGAGCGCCTCTGCAATGAGCAGACGCGGAGGCGTCTGCGAACCCCCCCACACCTCTCAGGAAGACAGGTGGGGAGGGTCATGTGCTCAAACCCTGGTTCCATTGTGAACAACGGGAGAGCCAATACACTGACCAGACGGACACGTGACATGTCAGCTCCTCAGAGAGGCAAGCTGACAACGTCTGACAATGGGGGGGCTTCATCAGACGCCCTCAGGCAGCTACAATTTTCACACCTTCTCAACAATGACGGTTTTCAGCCGGTTGTAGGTAAAAAACAAACCAGAGCCAAATCAGATTTCTCTTCCTGTTTTTCAAGAGGAACTGAGCTCCTTATCATCAAATAATCTCAAGTCTGCCAAACCAGGAGGTACACCCCCACGTTCGCACGGCGCAGCTTCTCCTTTGTTATTAACGAAGGACATGAAATGCCCGAGTAGTACTCAGACAGCACGTCTCTCCCCGGTCTGTGCTGATCCAAAACTACTTTCAAAAATAATTCCCCCAGAGGGTGATACACGGACCTCGGTCGGTTTGTCTGGTGCCAACGCTCCCTTAAAGCAGAGGACCAGTAAACTGGACCATCACAAGGATCGGATTGGAGTTAGGAGATCTGCTCGTTTACATAACTCGCAATCTCACGACAGAACTCCAGATTTGGAGGAGGAAAATATATTTTCCGCTCCAAACCTGTCTAATAAAGTTGACAGGCTACATCGGCACCCAATTAACCCTGAGCAGGGTAACTTGGGAGCACATCAACAAGAAGGCCTTCCCAATCTGGTTGAACCCCAGAGATTAACAGCTTCTGTGTCACCAGAAGGAGCAATACAATCACTTAGGCCAGGAACAACCAAAAGCCTCAGCTTGTTGGCTGAAAAGAACAGGTTGATGGCGGCAGGTTTACCAGAAAATGTGGTATTGACCATACAGAATGCCCGTGCTGGTTCAACACAATCTTTATACGCACAAAAGTGGCACATCTTTGAAGCCTGGTGCTCAGAAAGAAATATTATTTCTTATGCATGCGACTTGGCTCAACTCCTGACCTTCCTTCAGGATTTACTGGAAAAAGGTTGTTCTTATTCAACGATTAAAGTTTTCCTATCAGCGATCTCAGCCTGCCACGAAGGCTGGGGACACAAGACACCCGGAGCACATCCACATAATAAGGTTTATGAGGGATGTCCTTCGGACCAAACCACCCAGCAGGACCCTGACCCCTGGTTGGGATCTTGGCCTGGTCCTGGGGGCTCTTTGTGACCCTCCATTCGAGCCACTGAGCGGGGTTAAGATAGATTTACTATCTTACAAAACTGCTCTACTCCTGGCACTTTGCTCAGCGAAACGCGTGGGTGACCTCCACGCATTATCTATACATCCAATGTGTACCAGATTCGCTCCTGACAGGTCAAAGGTCACCTTAAGGCCTAATCTCGCATACACCCCCAAGGTCTTGACCTTGAACCACAGGAGTCTAGACTTTTATCTCTCCTCCTTTCCACCGGCCCCTGTTCTCACTCAGGAACAGGAAAGGTTACAGGCTCTCTGCCCAGTGAGGGCTTTACGCACCTACTTGCAGAGAACAGCTGAATGGAGGAAAACAAACCAACTGTTTGTCTGCTTTGCAGCACCTGCTATAGGGAGAGCCCTATCAAAGCAATACCTCTCACATTGGGTGATCCTCATAATCCTCATAAAGCAACCGGACCAGACAACATCCCAGGGAAAGTTCTGAAGGAATGTGCGGACCAGCTCTGTGAGGTGCTGGCTGACATCTTCACCACCTCACTTGCACTGGAGTCAGTTCCCACCTGCCTGAAGACCGCGACCATCATCCCAGTCCCAAAGAGCTCCACAGTGACTGGTCTGAATGACTATAGACCGGTGGCCCTCACCCCGATAGTCGCTAAATGTTTTGAGAAACTGGTCATGTCCCACATCAAGGCAACCGTCAACATCAATGAGGACCCTCATCAATACGCATACCGTGAGAACCGATCAACAGAGGACGCCATTTCTTCCGTGGTCCACACTGCTCTCACCCACCTGGATCAGAAGGACTCATACGTGCGTCTGCTCTTTGTGGACTTCACATCTGCCTTCAACACCATGATCCCCCAAACTCTGATAGACAAACTATCTACACTTGGACTAAGCCCCTCTATTTGTAACTGGATACTAGACTTCTTAACAGACAGACCACAGTCCGTGAAGATCCACAACTTCTCCTCCTCCACCATAACCCTCAGCACTGGCTCTCCTCAGGGATGTGTGCTGAGCCCCCTTCTGTTCACTCTGCTCACATATGATTGTACAGCCACACTTCCAGGCTGTCATATTGTTAAGTTTGCAGATGATACAGCGGTGGTGGGATGCATCACAAACAATGATGAGTCCAGCTACAGACAGGAGGTGGAACACCTGGAGAGCTGGTGCAAAGAGAACAATCTTCACATGAATGTGAAGAAGACAAAGGAGATGATTGTGGACTTCAGAAGGAACAAACACACCCATGCCCCACTGATAATAGGTGGGTCTGCAGTGGAAGTGGTCTCCAGCTACAAATACCTGGGTGTACACATGAATGATAACCTCAGCTGGAGCAACAACACCACCAGCCTGATCAAGAAAGGTCATCAGAGACTCTACTTCCTCAGACGGCTGAGACGAGCCGGTCTGAGCAGCCCAGTTCTCACCTCGTTCTACAGGTGTGCAGTGGAGAGCATCCTGTGCTCCAGCATCAACGTGTGGCATGGAGGCTGCACAGTTGAAGAAAGAAAAGCTCTGCAGAGAGTGGTGAAGGCTGCACAGAAGTCTGTTGGAGTCAGTCTCCCCACCATCACAGACATTTACACCTCTAGATGCAGGAAAAGAGCCACCTGTATCATGAAAGACCTCACTCATCCAGCACACTCACTCTTTGCCCCACTCCCCTCAGGACGGAGGTTGAGGAGCATCAAGTGTAGAACCACTAGACTGAGGAACAGCTTCTACCCTGAGGCTGTTAGACTCATGAATAAATAAAAATAAAATAAAAACACTGCAAAATATCACATCATGCTGATGCTGATATGTTTTCTTGTTGCTGTGTTCATCTGTGACCATCTGTGACCATCTGCTCATACAAACTCATGTTCGTGCTGCTGTTTATTCCCACTATATTAGGCTTAGTGTATTACTAGTTGATGTTTTTCTTAGTTAGTTCTCGATGTTATTACTGTTTTTCTCTTTCATTTGTTGTTGGATGTAACTGGGACCTCGTGTACATAATCTCGTTTTCATCTCATGTACCACATGCGGTGCAAATGACAATAAAGACTCTCTGACTCTGACTCTCTGACTCTGACTAAGGCCATTAAGAGGGCATACAGTAGCAAAGGTCAACAGGTACCCTCTGGAGTGCATGCTCACTCCACTAGGGGCTTGGCCACTTCCTGGTCATTATCTAAGGGTGTACCAGTCGCAGACATCTGTGCTGCTGTGAATTGGAGCTCATTAAATACTTTTGCAAAGCATTACAGTTTGGATGTTACTGCAGGTGACGTCACTCAAGCTGTCCTTTCTAACACACAGTAGAAAGTGGCCTTGAGGTGCCTGTTGGTCACAGGCAGACGCTCACTCTAGCATGCATTTTAATGAGTATTTCAAGGGCGTGAGTGGATTACGTTCCCATAGCAAGTATGTTACACCGAGAGACCAACTGAAAGGAAACTGAAAGTTATGCACCATAACTCATGTTCCTTGAAGGAAGGGAACGAGGTGCAACATAGCTGGCCCTTTTCAATGCTGAAAGCTCGGTGAAGTGCAACTTTGGAGAAAGATGGAGGGGCGCAAGCCGCTTAAGTACCCAGAGGGCGGGGCCTCTGGCGCAGCGGTGACGCCCCTGCCGTAAAGGCGTGAGTATATTCCTTCAGGTAATCGCGCGGGGGCGCAATTCCCATAGCAAGTATGTTGCACCTCGTTCCCTTCCTTCAGGGAACATGAGTTATGGTGCATAACTTTCAGTTTTGTAATTGTAACTTTTAAGTTGCCTTTTTGGACATGCATGCATACTGTATATTTGTACACATTGTACTTGAGAGGAGATTATTACAACCTCATATAAAATCAATAATGATGATATGGGAACAGGATCTATATCGGCCGATATACAGATATAAGTATCAGATCAGATCGGAAGTTTAAAAAAAGTGGATTGGTCCATCCCTAGGTGGGGGTATTTAAATGCGCTTATTAGGATGGTTATATCTCATTGTATATGATTCAGACCCTAAAACTACTGTGTAAATATGATAACCATTGTATTTCTGGTGTAGCATGTATATGCAGCACGGTGGCACAACTGGTAGAGCTGCTGCCTCTCAGCGAGAAGGTTGCCGGTTCAAATCCCGGTCCGGGGCCTTTCTGGGTGGAGTTTGCATGTTCTCCCCGTGCATGCGTGGGTTTCCTCCGGGTACTCCGGTTTCCTCCCACAGACCAAAAAACATGCTTGTTAGGCTGATTGGTGACTCTAAATTGACCCTAGGTGTGAGTGTGAGAGTGGATGGTTGTTTGGTGTGAGTGAGACAGGTCCCTCTTGTAAATGAGTCCCCGTGACTCAACGAGGCTAGCCTGTATAAATAAAGGTTGAATGAATGAATGAATGAATATGAGTAAATGGAGGAAGAGGGTGACACTTGCTCCTCACGTTACTACACTCATACTTGTTTTGCACTCGTTAAAGTAGGGCACCATGGTCAGTTTCCTGATGTCAAGTGAATGCATGTACTGTATATGCATGCATATGCTCAATTTTTTCACTTTATTAATATACTGTAGACTTTATAACATTTTCTGTTCCTTTACTGTTATTGTGAATGCTATTACTGGTAAATACAGTATGAGGTATGATCTTCCCTCCATATTATAATCATTCTTGATGTGAGTATTTGTAAGAAGATAGTGGAGAGGTCATCTTTTATCATGTTGAAGACGAATGTTATGGTAGACACAGTGATTATTCCTCGGAAGAATACTTAAAGACCGTGTAAAGTAAATTTCAATATTTTCTTCAATAAACATTATAAATGTCATAATTGTAATGTTGTAAATGAGTAAAAAGTTTCAAAATTATAGATCAATTAATTTTGGAGTTATAGATCAACTTGTGTATAAAGATATGTCTGTTTCAGGATTTTTTAGGCGTGTTTTAAATGTGACCGCGTTTCGTCACGCGGTCTTCTTAAGTATAGCCCCACCCCCTGCAGCTCCAGCCGTATAAATTAGATCTTGCCTCGGTGGAGCCGTTCACTCGCGAATCGCAGATAGCATCAGATAGCAATAGCATAGATATTTTGTTCATTGTTAGCTAGCTAATCAATTATGCCTCGTTCGTGCATCTTCCCTGGATGTCGCAATGGTCAGGGCACCCGCTTGGTGACTTTATTTAAGTTTCCGAGAGATGACCGCCTGAAAAAACTCTGGATCGATTTTGTAACGAGAGGCCATGAAGACATCAGGATCACCTTTTTTGCTAAGAAAATGCGACAGGTCCATTGCATACTTAGTTATCAACGTGATTACTCTATATTTTAATCACCAACACAGACCCCGCATGCGATGTGACCGGGTCGGACCGGGTGCAGCGAGTCCGCTCATCTTCTAAAATAGCGCTTATTATTAAACACATAACAGCGGAGTTATGAATTATAGTTGTGTCCTCAACTTTAAAAACAAAACCAGAGTTGTTTGTGCACTAAAAACAGCGTAACTCTTGGAAAAAGGAGCTGCTGTTACAGCCAGAACTCAGATAAAAACAGAGCAGGTTTACTGGATCTCTGCTGCACCTGTCTGCCTCTCCACACACAGCTCAGCTGCAGGCTGCGCTGAAACCACGCCCACGCGCTGACACGCCCCCAGCGTTTCAGACCAGGGCACAATTATGTTTTTTCATTATTTTTGAGACTTAATTTTATAAGGTAAACAATGTTTTTAATCAGTCAGATTTATATGGGTGATTAATAACACATATTTATGCCGTGTGACAAACTCAAAACACACATTTAATTTTACTTTACACGGTCTTTAAAGCTGGGGTATGTAAGATTGTAATGTAGTCTGTAACTTTTCAAACAATATATTTTTAACATATTTCTTCACTCTGTCACTACTACTGACAAACAATTTAAAGTAATCTCTGAAAAAACTATAGAAGGACAATGACAGCCAATAAAAACAGAGTTTGTAACCAGCCAATTAAAAACAGAGCTTGAATTTGAATCAGCCAATAAAAACAGAGCTTGAATTTGAATCTCAGCAGAGCCTCCCCCTCAGAGCCATATATGGCTCTGAGGGGGAGGGATCAGAATGCTTTGCCTGTTGAAAATTTTTCTAAGTTCTGCACTCTACAGAAAGTTACACATAGCACCTTTAAGAAATGTTTACCTCCAGCGGCTCCCTGTGTGCAGCTGCTGGGTTCAATTCTGAAACCACTAGAACAAAGTGAAGGGGAGGGTCAGGCCCCTGATGAGTTCTCTACAAAACTAACCTTTTCAGTTTGGGCTGGCAGAATGGGTCAGAGCATCAGACTGTGAGAGTACAGCACTTCTGCAGCCCGAACCCAAATCACCAACACCTGCTGGCCATCAAGTTGACGAGGATCCTCCACCTGCAGGCCATCCCGTTGATGAGGCTCCTCCACTACTTAAGGCTGCAGTTGAGCTCTACTCCCTGCTGGAGCAATAACTAGTGATTCATGCTTACCTGTGTCTTCAAGTGCCTCTGTGTGCTGACCTTCTTGGATCCCAGCACCTCCTTGTGTTCATTGCCCTCCATCCACTGGCCTTCCAAAACCTGTGTCTCTTCCTGGAGCCTTGTGGGGTCAAATCCAAGACCTAGACCTCCCCTCAGCCTGTAAGATAAGAAATGCCTATTTAAATCTTCAGCTTCTAAGTGGAACCTCTTTGATTCATATCTTTGCCCCTTAGGATTCCAGTGGATCATCATTCCACATTTTAATATCAATCTGTGAAAATAAACAGTTAACTTTTCTACATGTGGAGTCTTGTCTCGCTCACTGGTTTTCATACTGAGAGGATGTCACCCGTTTCTCACCTGATTATCCTCTTAATTGTCCACAGGTGTCTTCCTCTTGTCTCATTAGTGATCAGTATTTAGTCTCTGTGACTTTCACATGAGGCAGGCAGATGGTTTGCTGACTTCACACGTGGAGGAGCTGTTTTCATGAGGCTGCAGTGGCAAGTCCTTGCACATGACGTTAATTGAGCATTGTCCTTCCATGGTGTCATGATCTGCTGGTCTGCTCCACCTGCTCTCCCATGGGCACCTGCTTTGTCTGCACCAAGGGTCCCCTTTGGGGGCCTGGTAAGTATTTGCTGCCTCACCAGCAATTCATCCTGTGTGATGTTAGTGCAGTTCACTAATTGTAATTTTTGTCTCTCCGAGCCATCTGGTCCTCCTGCTGTTGGGTCCATCCTTCCACGCCGACCGGTCCAGATTCCAGCTAGAACCGGCCCTGGCGTTCCAGCGAATCCAGCTCCTGCGCGGATTGTGACACATACTACTGTATCTGGGTTCCTTGAGTTCTGACACAGACAGGTGAAGGAATTGAAAAGTGTGTACTTGTAAATGCATTGATCTTCTGTGAGTTGTTGGCTGTTCTCCAAAGCTTTGTAATAAATCTGATCAAGTCCACACCTGATCGTTTGGGAATCTATTTTTTTTCCACAACACTGACCAGCAGCAACTTAAAGGTTCACTATGTAACTTTGTAATGCAGCCTGTAACTTTTCTAACAATATATTTTTAACATATTTCTTCACTCTGTCACTATCTACTGACAGACTGATGTTAGACAAAGTAATCTCTGAAAAAAAACTATAGTCCCCTTGCTTCTCTATCAGCATTTATAAAAACACAGAGTGACCCGGACAATGACCAGCCAATAAAAACAGAGTTGTTTGTCACGCCCCAACCCACGCCCCCGCCTGTCCCAGCCCCAGCGCCGCGCACGTTCTCATTCAAAGGATTGCAAAGCGATGCAGGACTGTTTTGTATGTGACACAAATGTATTAAATATCCCTTCTTCATCCCAGAGCTGGACTTTTGTTTTGTTTTTTGCCAAAAGTCAAGTGATCGCTTCATCCTCCACTGACAGGAATGAGGAAATGGATTTGTCACAAGCGGAAAAAAACTCATGTCAAACGTGGCTGCGTGAAGCTCTGCTGATTTCAGGGTGTTTTTGTGTTGTTGGACCAGTGGTTTTATTTTATTTTTTAGAACGTTTTAACATATAAACACAGAATATTGAAGCGGCTCCGAGCTGACATGCAGCAGGGGGCGGAGCATATCTCAAGTTCAGCAGACCACGGACTGTGGCAGAATGCTTTTCCCTGTTAAATATTTCTAAGTCCCAGCGTTCTCCAGAAACTGCAGAATGCAGCTTTAAAGACCGTGTAAAGTGAATTTCAACATTTTCTTCAATAAACATTATAAATGTCATAATTGTAATCTTGTAAATGAGTAAAAAGTCTCAAAATTGTAGCTCAATTAATTTTGGAGTTATAGAGCAAACTGTGTATAAACATATTTCTGTTTCAGGATTTTTTAGGCGTGTTTTAAATGTGACCGCGTTTCGTCACGCGGTCCTCATTAGTATAGCCCCACCCCCTGCAGCTCCAGCCGTATAAATTCGCCTCGGTGGAGCCGTTCACTCGCGAATCGCAGATAGCATCAGATAGCAATAGCATAGATATTTTGTTCATTGTTAGCTAGCTAATCAATTATGCCTCGTTCGTGCATCTTCCCTGGATGTCGCAATGGTCAGGGCACCCGTACAAATCATAACATCTTTTTATACCGTGTGGTTTTATACCCAGTATCTGTAATGCTTGGATAGGTCAATGGATAAAGCGCTTGCCTTCTGTCCCAAACACCACAGGTTCAAATCCCGCATGGTACAACTCTTTTTTATTTTATTTTATTCATTCCAGATTAAAAACACACAAAACTATTTACAAAAACAGCGTAACTCTTGGAAAAAGTAGCTGCTGTGACAGACAGAACTCTGATAAAAACAGAGCAGGTTTACTGGATCTCTGCCTGCCTCTCCACAGTCAGCTCAGGGCAGGGGTAGGACACGAGCGCAGCTGCGCTGAAACCACGCCCACGCACTGACACGCCCCCAGCGTTCCAGGGCAAGGCAAAATCATGTTTTTTCATGATTTTTGAGACTTAATTTTATAAGGTAAACAATGTTTTTAATCAGTCAGATTTAAATGGGTGATTAATAACACATTTATGCCATGTGACAAACTAAAAACACACATTTAATTTCACTTTACACGGTCTTTAACATATAATCACAGAAATTCGCAGGGTCTGCCACAGGACATGTAGTGGGGGCGGAGCAGTGTTGCCAGGTGTACGATAATTATCGTATTTGTACGATAATTTTGCCCTCTGTACGATGCACAATCAATAATCCAGAAAAAGGACAAAAATACGATAAGTTGACCATTCAACAGAGCCGGGATCTGTCTGAACCAGCTGACCTGGAGCAACAAATTAAAACAAAACAAGTAAAAGTTAAAAACAATTCAATGTAACAAAATGATGAACAGTGTAAAGAGGAGCAAAGCAAAACAAAGCAAAGAAGCAGGGTGTCTTGTGGGACTGGTGACTTCTGTTTCTGCAACACATTAAATATTATCTTAAGACAAATGTTTTCAAAATTGGATAGCAGGAAAACGGAGAATACATTCTATTTCTGCTACATACTATATATCACCCGAGGAGCGGAGAAAGTCATACCCTCCACAACAGGTAGATCACATGGACTGCTGGATATGGATATGGCCACTAGTGACCACTGCGACCCAGAAAGAAAGAAGCGGGCAAAGATGATGTATGTATGTATGTATGGATAGTATTTTAACGTAACGATCACCACAAAAAATCATCTACATCTATTTTCCTCTCCTCTTTTCATTACAACCATGAATCTTCATTGTAGTATTCCTCTCTTCCTCATCACTGCCACCTGTTCAGCATCCTTTGTCCAGTATGTCCACTGTCTCTCCTCTGCCCCTGTCCAGTCGTGTCTTCTTCACCTCCCTTGCATTCAACTGTGAATTTGGATGGTTGACTCCATGATCTGAAACTCATGCACCTTTAGTCCCACCTGTCTTCCTCTCATTCATCATTATTTCACAACAAAGTAACAGTTTATTGCAGCATATAATTAAAATTCTCACATTTACAGCGGTCACTCTAAGAAAAACAACATTGTTCTTGCAAATTTCATATACTTTTTTTTGCTTCTTTTAGAGCAGAATGGTAAATCAACTTTCTAAATACATATTTTCTCTCCACAGCTCATGGCCTTCACACCCAAAATAACACCTGAGGGACTTTATGTTGAGGGAAACAAGAAAACAGCTTTTAGATGGAAACCTCTGACCACATCTCTTCCTTGCGTCAGTAATGTGTCCTTAGTTACCTCGCTGGCTACAGAGCAATGTGCACAGTGAGGTTGGATGTGGTCGGCCTGCAATGTGCTCAAGGCTTGGAAAGCAACACTTGAAGAGGCACAGAGCCCACACGTAAAAATAAAAAAATAAAAAAATAAACTTCCTGCACCATCTCCAGCGCAGCAGAGAAAATGTCAGGAGGGAAAATGTTTCTGAGTGGTGGAGGTCGACAGTAAGTGGATTTAAGGAGATGGACTCAGAGCGGAGGCATGAAGGGAGGAAATGAAGAAAAGTAAAGTGGGTGGTGGACAAGAGCAGAAACTTAACTTGGACAAGGAGATAATATGTGTACATTTGCACTTGTGTGCGCACGTGTGTGTGTGCATGTGCCTGGTGTTTTGAAAAACTGTTGTTTTATAAAGAGTGTTTAAACCATTCTGGCCTAAAGCTTTGTATAAAATATTCACCTATAATTTATTTGTCAGTGTCTATAAAACACTGTCCCAGCACAGCCAGCGAGCAGCCGCATGTTCTCATTCAAAGCGATGCAAAGCAATGCAGGACTGTTTTATATGTGACACAAATGTATTAATTTCCCCTTCTTAATCCCTTATCTGGAGTTTTCTTTTGTTTTTTTGGCCAAAAGTCAAGTGATCGCTTCCTTCTCCCTCCTTCTCATCCTCCTCTCCCTCCGCTACGAGGAAATGCCTCAGGCTGTCACGAGAGAATTAAAATCGGGTTTGACGTTGCTACCCGAGTCCCATCAGATTTTCTGGTCTTCTGGTGAACTAGACCAGCGATCCATGGTTTTTTCGTTCTATTAAAACGTTTTAATAACATATAAACACAGAATATGCAACGGAAGCCGGCAGCGAGAGAAAAAAGCTGCAGGAGACGGAGCAGTTGTCAAGTTTAACAGACCATGGGGGAGCAGCCATATATGGCTCTGAGGTGAGGTAGCAGAATGCTTTTCCCTGTTCAAAAATTTTCTAAGATCCAATGGTTTTGTTCCTTAGCAGAGGCCAACGTCTCCAGCAAGAATCGTTTCACAATGGAGAAAGTCCAGACCCTAGTCTGAAGCGAAGTGAAGGACAAGGGTCTGGTTTTAACCAGGCTAACAAAGACCAAACCTAAGAAAAAAAACTGTGGAAACTAAACACAAAGACTAGACTATGGAAACTAAACATACAACCAGACCTAATAAATCATCAAAAGTTCCAAAAGGATGACCAGAAGATCGCCATCAGACAAAGGTCGATCAGGCGGGTGACCGTGACGCCATCCCCCAGGCAAGAGCATGTCGGGTGGACGGCCGTGAGACCGTCCCTCGGGCAAGAGCACATCGGGTGGGTGGCAGTGAGGCCGTCCCTCGGGCAAGAGCATGTCAGGCGGGTGGCCGTCCCTTGGGCAAGAGCACGTCGGGCGGGTGGCCGTGAGGCCGTCCATCAGGCCAAGATGTGTCGGGTGGGCGACCGTGAAGCTGTCCATCGGAGGCCATCGGCGAGGAATAAGCGGCCACAGGCCAGCAAACATCTAGCAAAGAGTCGTGCGGCAAAGAGTTGTGCGGCGAATAGACATCTGGCGAAGAGACATGGTCGAGCGTAGAGCCTACGTTGAACGTAGAGCCTACGTCGAACGTAGAGCCTCTGTCCAACGTATAGACATCTGGCATAGAGACAACGAGCGTAGAGACATCAAGCGTAGAGACATCGAACGTAGAGACGTTGAGCATAGGAACGTCAGGCGTAAGGACGTCAAGTGTAAAGGCATCCGACATAGAGACGTCAGGTGTTGAGACGTCGTTGGGCGCTGAGACGTCATCGGGCACTGAGACGTCATCGGGCATTGAGTTGTCGTCGGGCGTTAAGACCTCGTAGGTCGTTGAGATATCGTCGGGCGTTGAGACGTCGTCGGGCATTGAAGAGATGTCATCGGGCATTTAACGTTGAGGAGACGTCTGTCGTTGAGGAGACGTCTGGCGTTGAGGAGACGCCTGGCATTGAGGAGACATCTGGCGTTGAGGAGACACGTCTGGCGTTGAGGAGATGTCTGGCGTTGAGGAGACGTCTGGCGTTGAGGAGACGTCTGACGTTGAGGAGAAGTCTGGCGTTAAGGAGACGTCTGGCGTTGAGGAGACGTCTGGTGTTGAGGAGACGTCTGGCATTGTGGAGACGTCTGGCGTTGAGGAGACGTCTGGCATTGAAAAGACGTCTGACGTTGAGGAGACATCTGGCGTTGAGGAGACGTCTGGCATTGAGGAGAAGTCTGGCGTTGAGGAGACGTCTGGCGTTTAGGAGATGTCTGATGTTGAGGAGACGTCTGGCGTTGAAGAGACGTCTGGCGTTGAGGAGACGTCTGGCGTTGAGGAGATGTCTGGCGTTAAGGAGACGTCTGGCATTATGGAGATGTCTGGCATTGAGGAGACGTCTGGCATTGAGGAGACATCTGGCGTTGAGGAGACGTCGGGTGGCGAGGAGACGTCTGGCATGGGAACAGCAGCGGTGTGAGGACCCTCTGTTGACATCGAAGCATCAGCGGCTCGTGAACCCTACGTAGACGTTGAGGCATCAGTGGCGCGTGGACCCTCTGTAGACATTGAGGCATCAGCGGCATGTGGACCCTCCATAGACGTTGAGGCATCAGCGGCACGTAGATCTTCCGTAGACGTCGAGGCATGCGTGGACCCTCTGTGGATGTTGAGGTGAGATCTTCGGCAGTAGAGGCGAGAGCCGAAGAGCCTGGAGACGAAGAACCATGACTAGGAGCCGAAGAACCAAGAGCCAAAGAACCATGAGGTGAAGAGCCAGGAGACAAAAGACCACAACTAGAAGTCGAAGAGCCAGGCAAAGCGTTGTCAGCCGAAGAGCCAGGCGAAGCTTTATCAGCCGAAAAGCCAGGCAAAGCATTGTCAGCTGATGAGCCAGGCCAAGCGTTGACAGCCGGAGAGCTAGGAGCAGGAACAGAAGCAGAAGAGTCTGCAAACAAGGAGTCTGCCATCAAGTCTGCAAGTGAGGAGTCTGCCATCAAGTCTGCAGGCGAGGAGTCTGCCATCGAGTCTGCAGGTGTTGAATCAGCCGAAGAACCAAGAACCAAAAAAACACAACTAGGAGTTGAGGAGCCGGGTGAAGCGTTGTCAGCCGAAGAGCCAGGCGAAACGTTGTCAACCGAAGAGCCATGAGCCAAAGGACTATAATACGAAGAGCAAGGAACCAAAGAACTAGGAACAAGAGCTGAAAAGTCATGCAAGGTGTATGCAGCCGTCAATTCAACCGATGAGTCTGCAGGTGTTGAAACAGTCGCTTGGACTGAGGCTGAGTCGGCAGGTCCTCTCTGCCATAGATCTCTGCCACGGCGGCGATGGCGTAGTCCAGAACCAGACCGGGAACCCTCCCTGGACTCAGGATCTCCCTTAGCATAGACAACATGAGAGACAACATTTAAGTCCCCCTTAGAGCAGGACACATGAGGGGCGTCCTCTGAACAGGACCCCGCAGGTGCTAGAAAGACTGTGGACATAAAGTCTGTGGGTGCTGCTTCAGAAGAGTTTAAAGTCTCAGCACTGACTATGGTTGCAGATTCAGAATCAGTGGTGGGTGATTTCATAGTTCTAATTTTAAACAGAAGCTGCTGATAATCTGGAATCTTGGTGAGACCGGGAATAGACAATAACAATTTTTCAGCTAATGTGAGAAGTAAATTAGAGCTGTCTGGATTATTCTCAGCAGAAGAAAATAATCTCAGTAGGGTGCAGTTTATGTGGCTTATAGTAGAAGAATCTATCACCCCCCAAAGACTCTCCTGGGGTGACCTCTGCTGGAGTGAATGAATGTTGCATTGAATGCGAAGCTCTATGCGGGGGTGTGGTGCTGAGTTCTGCCCCCACCTGAATTCTTGGAGGTGAGACAGCAGTTTGCGACCTGGACGTGGTGGAGCGCTTCCGGGTACGTTTTCTGCCGCTCCAACGGCGGTGATGCGGAAGAACAGGAACCAAACAAAACTCGTCCTCATCTTTTCCAGATGTCCACCCAGAAACTACGAGCGGAGCTGGAATGAGAGACGAACAAGAAAAAGACAATGAGCGGTTCTCACAGAGCTGAACCCGTCCTTCCTCTTGGAGAACCCGGAGTGGAGAATGCAAAATCTCTACCCCCCGGCAGGAGTCCACTTGGCAACACGCCAACAGTCCACGCGACAAAGACAATGACAAAGACGCTCACTTAAATACAGCCAAACAGTAATTAATGCAACTCAAAACACTTGAACATAGACACAGGAGAAAGAAAGTGTACAGACAAGGGATGGCCACAGGATGGATCCATCCTTACAGTTTGTAGATTTTGAGATGCATTTTATTTTTATGATAGCCTTGACCACTATGGATTACTGATAATCTTTGGCCATCCTAACAATTTGAGGAAACTATACTATAAAACAATAATAATTATAATAATAAAAAAACAAAAAAGCATCAATCTTAAAATTATATGGGTTGTACGAAAACCATTTTTCATTAAAATGGAAGTTAGTTCCTCATTAGTTATCATTTTCATGAGACAGATTGAGGGTATTTCCAATTCCTCTCTTTGTTCCATGACTGGGTGCAATAATGCAATTATCTCTGGGCTGGGATTGTTTGTGACTCCAAACTGCAATAAAAAAGGTACATTTTCTGGTGCAGTCTTACTTAATTTTAAATGTTTGTATTTTGTGAGATTTGTGGAAGTCCATCCATCCATTATATTTTACCCATTTCTACTATTTTGGGTCGCGGGGGTCACTAGTGCCCATGTCCAGCAATCACTGTGTGAGGGGCAGGATACACCCTGGACAGGTTGCAATTGTCCATCAAAGGGCCACATAGAGACAAACGAGACAAACAACCATTCACTCTCTCACTCACACCTAGGGACAATTTAGAGTTACCATCCATCCATTACCTTTTACCCACTTCTTCTATTTTGAGTCACGGGGGTCACCAGTGCCCATGTCCAGCAATCACTGTGTGAGGGGCAGGGGACACCCTGGACAGGTTGCAAGTCCATCACAGGGCCACATAGAGACAAATGAGACAAACAACTATTCACTCTCTCACTCACACCTAGGGACAATTTAGAGTTACCAATCAGCCTAACATGCATGTTTTTGGTCTGTGGGAGTAAACCGGAGTACCCGGATAAAACCCAGGCATGCATGAAGAGAACATGCAAACTCCACCCAGAAAGGTCCCTGGACTGGGATTTGAACCGGGGATCTGCTCGCTGAGAGGCGGCAAACTGAAAGTTATGCACCACAACTCATGTTCCCTGAAGGAAGGGAACAATTGCAACACATTGACTATGGGAATTGTGCCGCCGCGCGGTTCACCTGAAGTAATACATTCACGCCTTTACGGCAGGTGGACGTCAGTATCACTACAGAGGCCCCACCCTCTTGGTATAAAGACGTGTGCGTCCATCTAACTTTCTCCAAGTGCACTTCACCGAGCTTGGGCATTGAAAGGGCAAACATGTGTTACACCTAGTTCCCTTCCTTCAAGGAACATGAGTTATGGTGCATAACTTTCAGTTCCCTTATCAGTCAGTGCACTCAGTGTAACACATTGACTATGGGAACGTAATTCATTCACGTCCTTGAAAATGCTTTGGAAAAATGCATGCTTGTGAGAACTTCTGCCTTTATACTTTAGGCGTTTTGGCTGGTCTCTACTGTGTGTTAGAGAGGACAGCTTGAGTGACATCACATGCAGTGACATCCAAACTGTAGTGTTTTGCAAACGTGTTTGTGGAACTCCAGTTGGCAGCAGCACAGATGTCTGCCACTGGTACACCTTTAAACAGAGCCCATGAGGCAGCTAGGCCTTGAGTGGAATGGGCGTGTACCCCAGAGGGCACCTGTTGACCTTTGCTGTTGTACGCCCTTTTTATGGCCTCAGTCACCCAGTGTGAGAGGCGCTGCTTTGAAAGGGCTCTGCCAGCAGCAGGATTGGCAAAACACACAAACAGTTGGATTGTTTTCCTCCAACTGACAGTTCTGTTGATGTAAACACTCAGGGCCCTGACAGGGCAGAGTGCATTCAACTGCCTCTGTTCCTCAGTGAGGACAGGGTGGGGAGGAAATGCTGAGAGCTCAAAGTCCAGACTTCTGGGATTTAGAGTTGGAACCTTTGGGACATATGTGGGATTAGGACGCAAGGTGACCTTTGACCCGTCTGGGGCAAACCTGGTACACATTGGGTGCACAAATAAAGTGTGGAGGTCACCCACATGTATAGCTGAGCAAAGAGCTAAGAGCAAAGCAGTTTTATAAGATAACAAATCTATCTTAATGCAACTGAGTGGCTCAAATGGAGAACCCACACAAAGCATCCAGGACTAACTGTAGGTCCCAGTCTGGGGCCAGGGTCCTACTGGGAGGCCTTTTCCTCAGTACGCCCTTCATGAAACGTATCATGAGAGGGTGTGCACCAGGTGATTTATCTCCCCAGCCTTCGTGGCACACCAAGATGGGTGACAAAAACACATTAATGGTGGAAAAGGAGCTGCCTTTTTCCAGCAGGTCTTGTAAAAAAGTGAGGAGCTGGACCATGTCACAGGAATATGAGATAATATTCCTCTCTAGACACCAGGCCTCAAAAACACGCCATTTGTGAGTGTAGAGGGTCTGGGTTGACAAGGCTCTCGCTCCCTGTATTGTATTTATGACGTTACCGGGGAGGCCGGAGGCCATCAGCCGGTTCCTCTCAGCGGCCAGGCTGAGAGTTGCCACAGTTCTGGACGTGGGTGAAGGAGCTGCCCGTGGGCCTGAGTCAGCAGGTCCCTGTGGGGGGGCAGATGCCATGGTGTCCCTGACAACAGTGAGATCATTTCTGGGAACCACGGTTTCTGTGGCCATCTGGAGGCTATGAGTATCAGGGAAAGAGCTCCCCTGCGTACACGTTCCAGCGTCGCCTGAATCAGAGGGACGGGGGAAACGCGTAATATAGCACCTGTGCTGGCCAGCTGTGTGCCAGAGTGTCTGTTCCCAGCGGAGCGACTGTTTCCTTTAATGAGAAGTACAGGACGCAGTGCGTGCTGATTTTGTAGGCGAACAGATTGACGAATGCCCGTCCGTATCGTGCCCAAATCGGATCTACGATGCCCGGGTTCAGCCTCCACTGTGAGGCTAGCAGTGGCCCTCTGGAGAAGGCATCTTCCCCATGGTTTAGCTTGCGCAGGATGTGTGTCTCTCTCAGTGACAATATTCGGGGGTTGCACCACGTGAGCAGCTTGTGTGTCAGGCTAAAGAGGGGTCGGGACCTTGTCCCCCTTTCCCTGTTGATGAAGGACACTGTCATCCTGTTGTCTGATTTTACAAACACGTGTTGTTTTGTAATCAGCGCCTACCTGTAACAGTGCTTCATGGACAGAAAAACAGCTTTCAGTTCCAGGAAGTTAATGTAGAGCCTTGCCTCCTGCTGTTTCCAGAGCCGTTGGGCATGCTGGTTTCTGAAAAACGCTCCCCAACCTCTCTTTGAAGCATCTGTGGTGATAACCACACGAGACAGTACTCGTCCCAGTGGGACGGCTGTTGTGAACACTGAAGGAGCCCTCCAGGGTTCCAGGGCTGTCACGCACTTTGGGCTGATCAGTATCTTCCCTGCCCGCCTGAGGGTGGCAGGATGCATTTGTTTGTTTAGTCATATCTGCAGAGCACGCTTTTTTAATAAGGCCTGAGGCACGCAGGCAATGGCTGCTGCCAGAAGACCCAGGAGACGCTGGCACAGTTTGAGAGACACTCTCTGGCCTAGCTGAAAGCGTGCCAGGCAGAGGCAGATAGGTGAAATGTGTGCCTCTGAGAGCCATGCTCTGTACAGAATGGTGTTGACCTGTACACCCAGAAATACAGTAATCTGAGATGGTATCAGATTGCTTTTCTGTAGGTTTATGACGAAGCCCAGAGCCTCCAGGTGAGCCATCACCATCTGTGAGTGTAGCTGAGCTTGTGCTCTGTTCTCGGCGAGGATCAACAGATCGTCCAGATAATCATAATTCTGACCCCTTGACCCCTGAGTGTGGTCAAGGCTACGTCCAGACATTTTGTAAATGTTCGTGGTGCACTTTTTAGTCCGAAAGGTAGAGCCAGAAATTCGTACGCTTTTCCTTCTAATGCAAAGCAGAGATATTTTCTGTCTCTTCCAAATGCTCACGTGGAAAAATGCATCTTTCAAATCCACTGTGTAGGTGTAAATGGTAAATGGTAAATGGAGCTTATATAGCGCTTTCCAGCCCCCTATGAGGGGCCCCAAAGTGCTTTACAATACCAACCATCCATCCATTCATACACACATTCATACACCGGTAGCGGCAGACTGCCATACAAGGCGCTTTCCAGTCCTACCGGGAGCAACTCTGGGTTAAGTGTCTTGCCCAAGGACACAACTACACATGGTGTGGGGAACCGGGATTCGAACCTCCAACCTTCCGATCAGGGGATGACTGCCATTACCACTATACCACGGCTGACCCAGATGTTTTTGTAATCTCCCGGTCTCACAGACTGGATCACCTGTCTCAGCGTGAGCATTCTGAATTTGTAAGTTTTTTATTCTTCTGTTCAGATCCAGAATGGGTCTCAAGCTCTGGTCTCATTTGGGCACGAGAAAATACTTGCTGTAGTGACCCGTGTGTATATGTTGTGTTGGAACAATATTTTTCATTCCTTTCTGCAACATTGTTGATATTTCCTCTCTTAAGACGTGTGCACGGTCTGGGTTTATATTTGACAGCTGGCCTCTTGTCAAACTGTAGCCAGAGGCCTTGACAGACTGTTGACATGACCCACGCGTTTGGATGACACGCCCTCCCAGGCCTTAGCGCGTGCGCGAAGCCTTTGGGGCATGTGTATTCTGGGTTATCTGTGTGTCGTGGGTGCGGAAGTGGGAGCAGTTGCCCCCGATTAGCTGACCTGTCCACTAGCGGTCGTCGGGAAGTCTGCCTGCTGCAGACAGACTCCAGACACCCAGCTGAGGCTCATTGTCTGACCCGACACCTTGTGTTTCACGAGGGAGGAGGGGTGATTACCTTCTCCCTTCATCGTGACTGTTTTCATAAAAATTGTGCTGTGTTTTTTTTATTTTTTAGTCAAGAACCAGGGTAGTTTGTGCTTTTGGCACTTTATTTTCGTGTTTTAAAGAACAAAGCGTCTTATTTACACACATACAGCAGAAACATTTTGTTTTGTGCACACACAAATGTCACCAGCTTTTTGCTACATTTCACATATAAAGTCTCGGTTTAAAAGACTTGGTTCCCGTACCACATGGGCGAACAAACCTGTAAAACTGTGAAGTAGTCCCGTTTCATTAGGTCAACTTCTGCCTTCTGTCCCGGTTCGTCGAGGAAGTTCTCAGCGGAACTGCTTGGCAAGGAACGAACCTGTTCCTGGTCCAGGACTGGCCACCCTGAGATGGTCCTGCTGCGGGTCTCTGCCGTTGCTTCCTGTTGTAAGCTGGTCTTTTTTGCGGGGGACGGCGTGTGGCTTATTGGTGTCGAGGTTGCACAGCCTTGATCCCACTGGTGTCTCTGGGGAGTACAAAAGCTTTTTTCGGCATCCCCTCGTGCAAGGCTTCGGCCTGTTTTTGTCTTTGCTCCAGCCTGCTCTGGATACGCTCCAGAGCCCCTCCGAAGAGTCCCGACTTTTCGATCGGGTGGTGGAGGAACGGGAACCGCTGGCCCTCCGGCAGGTCCGTCAAGGTCAGACACAGGTGGTGTTGGGCGATGACCACTTCAGCCATGCATCTCCCCTGAGCGATGGCTGCGGTCCCCATCATCCGAAGGACGAAGTCAGTCGTCCTACGGGCTTCCTCCAGGATCTCTGCCGCAACCTTTTTGTTCGTTGTTTGCTGGAGATCCTGCAGTTTCTCTGCCAAGTAGGCCTGCATCATGGCCGAAGGGTTCATAGCGCGGACCGCAAGGCCCTGAGCTCGGTAAAAAATTTTGAGCTGGGAGGCCGAGGCGCGGTAGGCTTTGCTGGGCAGAGTTGGTTTTGCGACCGATGTCCTGGGGACAAGTGAGCCGCTAGCGTGTCCTCCATCTGTGGGACATTGACAATTCCTGCTGCCTCCATGCTGGCGACGTTGAGGAACTGGGAGAGTGGCAGAAGCATGGGAGCCCTGGATTCAGCCCAGGTGCCAGTGTGCTCCGTCAGGAAATCCGGAAAAATCGGCATCCTGTGCCTCGTGGCCGACTGCTGTTTTGCAAAGAAATAATTCTCCGCCAAACTCGTTACCTGTTGGCAAGGTGGTTGTTCTGGCCAGCGGATCCACAGTGTGTCCGCCGCTCTGCGACACAAGTCGAACAGAGCAGGGATGGAGACATTAGTCTCTGGCTGAGCTGTCGTCGGGTTCTAGGAGAAGTTTTCTTCTTCCCCCTCGTCCTCGTTTTAAGCTTCGTCGTCTGAAATTTCACCTGAGGCTGTTAGCGAGAGCTCGTCTGCGCGTAACAGGCTTCTCATGTCAAACTCGACGGTGGAGTCCCCGACGGGGGCCACCATGTCCATACTGTCCCCCCAGTCAGCGTGGCCGTTGTCCTCCCATGGCCTCGAGCTCCGGTGTGGGAGTGAGTGCCTCTGTGAGGTCTGGGTCACGCGCCGCCGCCGTGGAGCCACCCATGGCCTTGACCACGATGTCCACTCGACGCTTCCTCACAGCCTCAAGCATCTGGCTGCAGTGAGGGCAGGACTTGGGGGATTCCAGCGCTGTCGTTTCATTGAAAGCTTGGCTGATGACTGAATTACCTGTCCCAGAGGACAGTACAGCGTTCTCGGTGTGTGATCCTTGGATCTCTACATCGTCCTCTACCCATGGTAGGAAGTGTGAGTCTGCCCCCCTTTTGTTTGAGGAGGGGTCCCCAAAATCTGTAACAATGGAGTTCAAGTGACTGTCAGCGTGTTGTAGACTGTCACTTTCAGGACTCGGATGTCCTTGAACCAAGACTTCATTGCAATCTTGGCTGTTTGCCGAATTACCTGTCCCATAGGACAGTACAGCGTCATCGGTGTGGGACCCTTGGATCTCCACACCTTCTCCTACCTGTGGTAGGCAGTGTTCAGTGAGTGCTGAAGGTGTCAGCTCGCAAAGGAGGTTCTCGTGTTGGGCCAAAGTCTGGTCCACCTGTTGAGTCTCCTCTGTCTCACCTGTATATGAAGGTTCACTTACCGGATTTGTGGTCTCGGTTGGGGAATCCCATGTGACCTCAGCCATACCTGCTGTTAGACAGTCAGTGTCCTGAGTCAGTGTCCTGACCTTGGGGAGGTACCTCGATTGGCAGTGGACTGCTCACTGTGGCCCACATTGTCTGATTGCCATAATTTATAATCGCTTCAAAGCGATTTATAAAATCTTGGCCAACCAAAAATGGAGTCTGGAGTGAGTCAAGTTCAGACACATTCACCGGGTGGTATAGTGACATTTCGCCAATCTGCATGTGAACCATGCTATTAGGGTTGTTCTCGACCTTGCAGGACCCTGTAGCTCACCATAAGTGTCTTTCACAAAGGGTATTTGCCTGTCAACATCGTTAGCGGCGGTCCTTAGCTCCTCAAACAGTTCGGCTGACATGATAGACACGTCTGAGCCGCAAACCAGGAGTGCTTCTTGCGCGAGGACCCCTTCCAATGTGAGTGGCAGGTAAGCTCTCTTAGCTATCCCCCTTTTTATAAAGTTACACAGAAACCGTTTAGGTTTTTTCACACGTTTCTGTGTACGTGTGACTCTGTCTGTGTAATCTTCGTCGCAGTCAGCATCATGACGGCTGTCTGCCTCATGACCTTCGGGACGCAGAACATCAGCAATTTGTTTGCTGTCAGCATCTTTGTCACTGTTGACGCTGTTGTCGTCAACTGTGTGCACTGAGTTGTTGCAAAAGGCAGTGTTGCACATCGCTTTGTCAGGTTGAACAACGTCGTTTGTGTTATCATCAAGGACAACGCCACACGTTGTGTCAGCTTGGTCAACCACTGTAACATTCAACTCATTTGACAAACAACTTACAACCTCAGTCACTTCCGCGCGCGGAGGCGTCGTTTCCTTAATCTGGAGCTTATGTGACTCTTTGCATTTCTCGAACTGTGCAGTTCGAGGTGCAGGGGCAAGAGGGCCGCTTCTCGGGGGTACATGTCGGGACAGACCATTTTTCAATGGGTCACGGTCCCCAGACATCAACTTCTCTCGAAGTTCACCCACTGTGAGGCCTAGGTCAAAACCTTTCTGGTTCGATCTGAACCATCTTGGTTCACCTAGAGAGCGAACACCTACCTTTTGTGGTCCTTTGCTCATCCCAGGGTTTTCAACCTAAGGCGCAGTAGGAGCAGAACTCCCTGTGAACCGAAATGAGTCACTTTTCCAGCTTGTGGAACTGATCTGTTGTTTGTTACCATGACAACCCTGTTTACTCTCGCACTCTGTAGGAGAGGGAACCTCTTCTATTGTCTGCGAGTGGGATGTGACCTTTTGACCTGGACAAACCTCTGATGGAATCCTAGGTTGTATCCTTGTCTCAAAAACCCACGCAGCGTAATCTTTTATCTTTTCCATGGTAACCTTTTTGCAATCAAACGTTAAGCGAACACATTTCATTTGGAAAGGCATGAGATACGTAGTGAAAAGATTTTTAAACTCCTCATCTTCCTCTAAGCCAGGGACAATTTTACCCCCGGAGTAGGCCGAGAGGAGCCTGTCGTAGAACGACAGGGGACTTTCCCACGTATCCTGATGGACGTTCCATGCAGCCAAGTAATTAGCATACGATGAAGCAGATTCTCCCACTTTCTGACGAGCACGGGCAGGAATCCCAAGGCTCCCACGCATCCATCTAGGATAGATAGGAGAGGAGGCCCCCTCAGTTGGTGCACGTGTTTGAACGTCCATCTTTGTACTGATTTTCTGTGAAAAATCAAGTAAAGTGGGTCTTATTTCACAGTGTGCAGTCTCACCATGTGATGCCTGCGGTAGTCAACATGGAGTCCAAGATGGGAAATCAAATAAAAATCAGTGATTTCTATTAATATGTCGACCCGTGACAAGGTCAACAAAATCGGCTGTCGTTGTGAGATTTTTGTGAAAATCAAAACAAAAGATGTCTCATGTGTGTTATTTTAAACTTGCAGTTTAAAATAAACAGGGACAGACAGCTTGTTTTGCACAGAATTGATGACAAAAGTGTCAAGTCTTATCAAAAAGCAGACATGTCTGTATTACTTCTGTGTAACTGTTCTGCCATCAACATTTGATTTTCTGAGAAAATCAAATCAAAGGATGCTGTGAGTACAATATTTCAAATTGTTCCCCGTTTAAAACAGGAACGTTCAACATGTACAAATTACAGGAAGACTGCGTCTTCTAAAGTAACCAGCAGATGGGGGTGCCACGCTGGATAAGTTTATCACAGCGACTGGAATTTCTCTATCTGACCTCTATAGAGGCGCTGTTTTCGCCGGTGAGCGCAGCCGTGAGCTGCTAAACATTCACAGACGTCTAACAACGGATCAAAAACAGCAATCAGAAAGATCTAGAGCCTTGGGGGTGTGGTCGTGAGATGGAGTGAGTCGTACTTGCCAGTGCTCCGGGTAAAATTTATTTTTTAGTACCACCAAGCCCTTTATATGTAATATTTTTTGCCTATTATCACGCACACAACTTCTATCAAGCATCTCTTTTGAAGATTTTGGATTGAAAATGTCTCAAAAGTCGACAAGATCAAAGAAGGACGCTGAGAAGGATGACGCTGGCCTAATAACCCTCGAGGCAATTACCTCGCTGCTCGAGGAGCACCGTGCGGTGCGGCGCTGTCAGCTGAGTTCAAACAAACTTTTCACCAGCTGGATCTCAAATTGGACCAGACCCGGCTCGCGGTGGAGGAACACGGCCAGCGTGTGCCATCACTGGAACTTGTCACTAACGACCTGAGCCAGCGCATGTCGGAGGTGGAAAACACCTGCTCAACTCTGCAGGAGGAAAACGCCAGACTAAAATCTAAATTAGCAGATTTAGAAAGTCGAAACAGACGGCAGAATATTTGTGTTCTGGGTTTACCGGAGTCTATTGAAAGCGGACGTCCCACAGACTTCTTTTCCAACCTGCTGTGCGACATCTACGGGCGTGACACGCTTCCTTCTCCACCCGAACTAGACAGGGCCCATCGAACCCTCGCCCCAAACCCCACCTCGGACCAGCGACCGCGCCCGGTTATCCTGCGAGTGCACCGGGTCCAGGTGAAGGAGCTCATGATCCGGGAGGCTCGACGCAGAGGTAGGCTTGAATACCAGGGGAAACCGGTGCGGATCATGGAAGACTACAGCCCAGAAGTCCTCAACCAGCGAGTGGAATATAAGGAAGTGATGGCTGCGCTGTACTCTTTGGGTTTAAAACCTGCTCTGCTTTTTCCTGCTCGACTCCGCGTGACTTTACCTGCTGGAAACAGAAAGTGGTTGGGCTCGGTCGAGGAGGCGCAGAAGTTCATTGACACCTTTCAGGCTTCACAGCGCAAGTAATATTTAAACTTTTCTTCTTACTGATGAGCAATGCGCTGTTCCCGCACTGGCTTTGATTATTACACTAAACTTTACTTTACATGAGGTGAGGAACAGATGAGCAGGACTCTACCCATACTCTGATTATCTGAGACTTTTTTAGTTGTGGCTTTTTTTGAACTACAGGGAACCCCCGACCTACGAACGATTTAGGGACCTAAGAACCGTTCGCAGCTCGATCCGTTCGTAGGTAGGGGGTGAAAATTATATTTAAAAAAAAAAAATTATTCATTCATTCATTCATTCAACCCTTATTTATCATGCTAACGGAGCGTGCGCACATTTAATCATGTACAGTAGTGTACTGTAATGTTAAACATTGCTATTCACATTTACAGAATAAATAAAAATATATTTTCTTACTTTGAGATGGTCAAAGCCGACATCTTAGGTTGCCATGCGTTGATTGTTGTCGGGCCTAGCAGCCCCGCCGGCCGGCCAGTGAACCACCGCAGCCGCTCCAGACCTGTGTTAGCTAGCTGGCTAGCTTCTGCTAGCCAAGCCATGAGCTGGTGTTGGAGCGGCGGCGCGATCAATCTGCAGCTTCTGCTGCTGCCTTAGACATCCACAAAGTTCACAGAGACGTTTCCAGCTCGTAATTAATCCATATGAAGCCATCCTGGTCACCAGTCTTCGGCCGGCTACCGTGTTAGCTCCCGTGTTAGCTTCTGGAGCTAGCCAGGCCGGAGGTGTAGCCAGGCCGGCCGGAGGTGTTCGCACGGCGGCCTGGCACGATCGGCGATAAATCCGCTGCTGCTTGAGACATCCACAAAGTTCACAGAGACGTTTCCAGCTAGTAATTAATCCATATGAAGCCATCCTGGTCACCAGTCTTCGTCCGACTCTCGGCAGCTAACCTAAGATGGCGTCCGGTGTTCTACATTAATTTGTGACCGGAGACCCTAGTGACTGAACCTAAAATAGCGTCCGGTGTTCTACATTAATTTGTGACCGTG
>JBBPBX010032692.1:0-26568 GCA_038048925.1 Garcialebias charrua
CAACATCCTGCTGCAGATTGATAACTCCAAACTGGCAGCAGACGACTTCAAAACCAAGTAAGGCCAGTTTATTGTGCAGCTGGAAAAAGGTCAAATGTGCAAGACTTTAACGTGTTGCGCGTTCTGCGCCTAACCAGGTTCGAGCATGAGCTGATGATGCGCCAGTCCGTCGAGGCCGACATCGGCAACCTCCGCCGCCTCCTGGACCAGACCACCCTGACGAAGGCCGACCTCGAGTTGCAGATCGAAAGCCTGCAAGACGAGCGGGCCTACCTCAAGAAGAATCACGAAGAGGTGACGGACGCTTCCACGTCCTATACATTTAGAGCTGGTGGCAACTCTTTGAACAGATCTTAACGACGAACACCTTTACGTTCACAGGAACTGGCAGCAATGCGCTCTCAGCTCACCGGCACAGTCAACGTGGAGGTGGACGCCGCGCCTCAGCAAGACCTGAGCAAAATCATGGCGGAGATCCGCGCCCAGTACGAAGCCATCAGCGACAAACATCGTCGAGATCAAGAGGCGTGGTTTAACGAGAAGGTGAGCGGGTTTACCCATAAACAAAGTAATGATACCTCACATGTTGTAAGTGATGGCTCTCTCAGCAGCCCACACTGTGATTAAACATAATTTTCTTTAAAACTAAACAAGTAATCATGGAGTTTGACTCTGTCATCTTTCCTTACAGTCGACAGCTCTTACAAAGGAGGTGACCATGAGCACAGAATCAATCCAGACGTCCAAGACAGAGATCAACGACTTACGGCGCACACTCCAGGGTCTGGAAATCGAGCTGCAGTCACAACTCAGCATGGTGAGAATGAAAAAACAACAACCCCGTAACCTCAAACCACGTGTCTACACTGCTGATCCTGCCTTATATGAGCAAGGATCTCAGATCTAAGCCTTGTCAGGACGAAACGAAGAGACAGATAGAGGGGGAAAAGAGCACAAGGGGAGGATAAAAGGGGGGGAGGCATTACTGAAAGAATGAAGGGAGGCAGTAGGATGGCGGCAGTGAAAAAAGGAGTTGATCCTTCTCAGGAAAACATTTCGCCGACATCTGCTCAAATTCAATTAGTCATAAAGGAGTTTGAGGAATGCTGGAGCGGTTGATCCGTTCCAAGCTGCAGCTGATCACTCCCTGAAACAACCTGTGGAGGACAGGCAAGACAATAAACACGTTTGAGCTCTCGATCAAACCCAGCTGCCTTTTATTCGCACAAAAAATAGGCAAAACTGAGCAAACAATCTTCTTTTTGTGCATGGACAATTGCATCCAGGGTGTGGCTGGTGCTGGCAGAATACATCCCGGAACATCACAAAAGGACTTTATCCAAAGACTGGTTTTCAAATACAAACGGCACGATTACCGTATTTTTCGGAGTATAGGTCGCACCTTTTTATCATTTTTTTCATGGCCTGCGACCTATACTCAGGTGCGACCTATATTTTTTATCACTTTCGGCGAAACAAATTTTTTAAATCCAGCTCATTTCACAATTACGTTCATTTATTAAGGAAAAGTTCAGCTCAGACACATATTAGCTATAATTTTTATCAAACAAATAATTGTTTTTAAGTGTTAATCTTCTTAAAAGCCTTGCTGTGCGCTCCTGTGGCAGACATTTGCAGCAGAGCTAAACGTAGGTGCGACCTATCTAGGGATTTTTCCAATCTATTGGCAATAATTGGACAATGCGACCTATACTCCGGTGCGACCTATACTCCGAAAAATACGGTAATTCTTTTTCTTTTTTTCTGCCATCTTCCAACAGAAAAACGCTCTGGAAAACACGTTAGGGGAGACAGAGGGTCGTTACAGCGCCATGCTAACCGGCTACCAGAACCAAATCAACATGCTGGAAGCTGAGCTGGGCAACATGCGGAGCAGCATCGATCAGCAGGGTCAGGAGTACAAGATCCTGCTGGACATCAAGACCAGGCTGGAGAATGAAATCGCAACCTACAGAGGCCTGTTGGACACAGAGGACTCCAGATAAAGCCAGGTGAACACATCTCTGATTCAGGAACACAAAAACTGCACCAACCCACTCTAACCGTCTCTCCTCTCTTCACTTTAGGCTGATTTGCACGGATGCCAGCGCTGTGCACACCCCCAGCAGGAAGCCTGACCTGCCGGACAAGCTGTTCTCAGACACACACACATTTACTCCAACTAATAAAAGCTGTTACACGAGATGAGAGAAACCGTGGAGAAAAAATGTTGAAAATGAAACGTGTCTTGAAGTTTGTAACCCGACACTTTGCAAACCAGTACGGGCTGTGTGTTTGTGTGAGAACAGTCTGAAAACATTAAATCTGCTGACAAAGTTAAGACTTGTGTTGTTCTCTCACTTTGCCGGACCTCCTTTGCCAGAACCATGTCTTTTTTTTTCTTTTCCCATGACATCACTCTGTTTACACAGTCTCCATGGTAACTGCTCTACATTTTTGGGAGGTGGGATGCGAGGTCGCGGAAATCTAAGTTTACGCAACGAGCCCGCTGTCAGGAAGGGGTGAACAATTGGTGAGGGGTGCAGTGAGGATCCAGAGGAAAGGCTTCACAAAGACTTGAAGATGCAGAACAGAAACTTTCAAATTAAAGGCGCAGCATTCCTTGAAGGATTGCACGTCGCCCGCTGCCTTTCCTGCCAGAGATTTGCAATAAAATCATGTTTTGCTTAAAAATCACAGAGTTATAGGTGTTGCACAACCTGATGTTATATTGTAGGATACTGCTAGCTCAGAGAATGTATTTAGAATGACTCTCAGCTACTACCACACTATGCTCAATATATGAAAAATTGACAGTAATACCTATTTATGTTAGCTAACGTTAATAAGCTGTGCCTTCCCGAAGTAGATTAGACTCCAAAAAGTAATTACCGTATTTTCCGGCATATAGGTTGCGGCTTTTTATCATTTTTGCATGCCCTGCGACCTATATTCAGGTGCGACCTATTTATGGCTTTTTATAAAATAAGCTGATTTGTAATTATTTATTAACAAAAATTAAACTGAGACACACTCTTACAATAATGTCAGTTAACAAATATATTTTTTAGGTGTTTATCCTGCTAAAATTATTCATTTATTAAAGAAAAGTTCAGCTCAGACACATATTTGCTATAATTTTTTATCAAACAATTAATTGTTTTTAAGTGTTAATCTTCTTAAAAGCCTTGCTGTGCGCTCCTGTGGCAGACATTTACAGCAGAGCTAAACACGGTCCACATTTTGACGTAAGTGCGACCTATATTCAGGTGCGACCTATATATGGATTTTTCCTATTCTTTAGCAATAATTGGACAATGCGACCTATATTCAGGTGCGACTTATAGTCCGAAAAATACGGTAAAGACGCAGCATTCCTTGAAGGATTGCACATCGCCCGCTGCCTTTCCTGCCAGAGATTTGCAATAAAATCATGTTTTGCTTAAAAATCACAGAGTTATAGGTGTTGCACAACCTGATATTATATTGTAGGATACTGCTAGCTCAGAGAATGTATTCAGAATGACTCTCAGCTACTACCACACTAGATTCAGCTCAACATAATGTGAAAAGTAATACTTATTTATGTTAGCAAACGTTAATTGGCTGTGCCTTCCTGAAGTAGATTAGACTCCAAAAAATAATTAATTCAAGATTTACACCATATGATTACAGTCTGTTTCATTAAAGTCTATTCAATGGTGCATGAGATATTTTGCTAACAAACAGGATGGAAGCCAGCACATTAAAAAGTTTTAACCAAAAACGGTGCACATTGCATAGCAAAGGAAGTACTGTATGCATTAAGGATGATGCTCAGCTATTTGAGCTCATACTTTGTAAAACTCGCTGAGTTTTATCCATTTATGTGTCTTCTAAAGTCTGCTGGCTGTGGCGGCCATCTTGAACTGGATGACCACGAAAGGTTTCTAGTTGTAGATTTATTTTCAGCGATTACTTTCTGAAAGTTTCAGTCAAATCAATCTATTTAATTTCTTCATTGTTCATTAATACATTAATTGTTAAGTATTAACAAATATTGTGCACTATAACATTTATACTTTAACCATTTTTTAGTGCACGCCCCTAGATGGACCTTTAGCGTTAGAAAAACAAGAACAGTCTCAAATACAGTTTTAAAAGAATAAACCTTTACATTAAAGGAGACCACAGATATGTTTTTAAAATTTTTATGGTATTTCTTTGGGGTTACCAGACACTGTTTATTCAATTTAATACACAAAATAATTCTTAGATAATCAATTATACCCTTTTTAATTCTGCCATTTTTAACTTTCGTTTTGAACGACCGGTTTATGATAATGAGATCTCGTGGCACGCCCTTCAAAGTTCTGCTTGCATTAACTCCGCCCTCCAAAGGCAGACGAGGAAGTCAACTCACGTTACTACCACACAGAGCCGAGCTGAGCTGAGCTGAACTGGACCACGACAGATCAGAGTGTACAAGTTGTCGTGTCATTTTTTATTCTTCCTCTGTAATGTCTCCTCTGACTCTCCCACCCTCTGCCTGTGCGCGCGAGCTGGATGCAGCAAAGCACACACACACACTCACAGCGGGGCTATCTTTTTATCTGTGTTTCTCCGAGGAGCGTGCTGGCCCGACACACAAACACACACACACACACTCACACAAACATGCACACATCTGTTCCCATCTGAAAACTATCAATTTTAAATCTGCTTAGTGCTCCATTATCTGCGCCAGGAGTTTAAAAAAAAAAGGGGGGGAAAAAAAAAGATCATGGACAAGATGCGAACCCAAGTCTCCCGAGTGGCGTTCGAGCGCGCTAACCACTCAACCAAACTGGCAGTTGTACGAAAGTAGTCCTTCATCGTATAAGAAGTGTAATTCTTCTACGGTAATGTCGCCTGGACATTGCTATTAAAAATAAAATTAAGCCACGCATCTCTGCTCTCTGAGACTGGAAGAGTGTGTATCAACACATGTTGTGTAATGCAGCCAACAACGCAACATTTAACTTTAGGAGCCATTCTGCTGAGATGAACTATTCTTCTTCTTCTCCATTTGATTTATGGCGGATCGCAAACAACTGTTAGGTGCATACCGCCACCTAGTGTGCAGGCTGAGATGAACTCAGGAACCGCGTGGGTGGAGCATTACCAGGGGTTGCTAGGTGACGGGGGCGGGACAAAGGTTGGGATGGGTTGTGGCTGTGGGTTGTGGCTGCGGTTTGTGACGTAACAAACCGCAGGAAGTGCAATCGTGCCGTTTCTATCTAAGATAAATAAATATACTTACCGTATTTTCCGGTGTATAGGTCACACCTTTTTATGTTTTTTTTCAAGGCCTGCGACCTATACACAGGTGCGACCTATATATGGCTTGTTATCACTTTCGGCTAAATAAATTTTTAAATCCAGCTCATTTCACAATTACGTTCATTTATTAAGGAAAAGTTCAGCTCAGACACATATTTGCTATAATTTTTATCAAACAAATAATTGTTTTTAAGTGTTAATCTTCTTAAAAGCCTTGCTGTGCGCTCCTGTGGCAGACATTTGCAGCAGAGCTAAACGTAGGTGCGACCTATACACCGGTGCGACCTATCTAGGGATTTTTCCAATCTATTGGTGATAATTGGATGGTGCGACCTATACACCGGTGCGACCTATACACCAGAAAATACGGTATAGTAAATAAACCACTGGGTGCATTTTTTTGGCCTTAGGACTGTTTTTTTATGAAGTAAATACCCAAAGTTGAGTACAAAAACATTAAAAAGTGAATTTTGCATCTGTGGTCCCCTTTAAATATATAAAGACAGATTTAACCAAATGACACGGCGGCACTAGAAAACAGCTTCAGTCCAGTGGTTCATGAGATATTTTGCTAACAGACAACTTTAATAAGGCTCGAGCAGTCAGCAATTGGAGTTTGGGTGTTTGTGAATGACTTTTAGTTGCTAACACCGAGTTTGAGATAGTTTTGTATAATTTCTAAGATCTCTTAGCTGTGGCAGCCATATTGTATCTGCTAAACTCCACAAATGAGTCACTTGTGGGGGGTCCATACATTTGTAACACATTAATTACTTTCTGAGAGCTTCATTGACTTCATGAAATATTTTGTCAAAGCTGCAGACTTTATTGGTTTTGGCAGCAGTCAACAAAAATGTGAAAGTTATGAGCCTAAAATGAAGTGACCCCAGAGTTTCCCAAAGGAGATTCTTTTTTAAAACAAGGCACACCCAAATGGCTGACTAATCTTTGCCCTGGACGTTTTTCAACAGCGTAGCATGAAGTTTGTGTAACTGCTGTCACCTAGAAACAAGAAAACACACAACTCAGGGAAGGAAACTGGAGAAAGGAAGCAGTGCAAACAAGTGAGTAACAGAACAAAGAGAGTCGCTGTGGAAACAGGTGTTATCAGGGCCGGACCCTGACCTCTTTCGTCAGCTTAAAATAATGCCAAATGGCTAACGATGTTATGATGGAGAATCATCCAGGGTGCGGCCGATGTCGGATCTGCGAAAGAAACGAACACGTTTGTTTGTAGGAATTTTTTTTCTAAGTGTTGCCTGAGAGTCCCGTGAGAACGTCAAGATTCTCAAACGGCGTTGCAATGCTAGTCGACGAGAGCGGATTGATTTTAGATGGGATCGAATTTCAGCTCTCCCCAAGAAACGTTGCTCAAACGTTTTGAGTCCCTTCCTCGCAGTTTTAAAGAATGCAAAACACGTTCTGTTATGCTTCTAATTTGAATGAGAAATCCAAAGCAGGTCCTAAAAAAGCATGCTGTGCTCATATGAAACTATTTTATCCACATGGGTGGTTAACCAAACCGGTAGGCTTGTCCAAGAGAAAAATAATTATGCTTTTATTTATTTATTTGTCTTTTAATGTGTCATAAATTTACATGAATGCAGGTCTGGTTTATCTACATTCAAATATTACAACTCTGCATGGAAGCAATGCACCACCCTGTCCTGCAGCTGCAGACTGGTGCTGCAATAAACTAAAAACGTACATCATTGTGGCACTCAGAATTATTGTTTGAGTGTCGAGGTGAAGCCCAACAGATTTACGTTAACAAGCAGAGCATTATGGCTGGCCTTAATGCTCCACTTGATGTATTACTACAACTTTATTAGAATTTGCTTTTTTTTTTTCCAGATGTAATGGGCATGGGGATGAAAAACAAAGAAGAAAACAAAGGCAGAAAAGTGGGAGAAGGGTTAAAAAGGAAAGAAGGTGATAGACGTAGAGGAGAGAGATATAAAGAGAACACAAATCAACATCGTTGAAGTGTGACTCTAGACCTGCGGAAAGAAAAAAAAGACAAAACCGATAAACCACAACAACAAACAACATATATAACGATACAGTACTTATATCATCATTAGAAAGTATTTTATATGGTACGTGTATATATAAGTAAGTTAACTGATGACCGGCTGGGTTTGAGAGGAACAGGAAGGAAGAACAGATACACAATGGCAGATCAAGAATCACAAGTTGAGATATTAATACAGGTAGTCCTCGACTTACAAACAAGTTCCGTTCCTACGCACCGTTCGTAACACAAAATCGCCGTAAGTCGGAGCACATACAAAAAAAACAAATATATATATATATATTTTTTTTTTATAAATAAATAAATGTACAGTACTGTACAGTTACCAAGCACATAGCCTATCCTAACATAGTTTTTAAAGATGAAGGATTGAGTTGAGTTGTCTCCCTTAAAGGGTGCTAGCTCTCTTTATGTGAATGGAGCCTGTTAGGGAGGAGGGAGACAATTCAACTCACTCCATCTTTAAAAACTGTGTTAGGATAGGCTATGTGCTTGGTAACTGTACAGTACTGTACGTTTATTTATTTATTTAAATAAATAAAAATTTATGAGATGCGTGACGTAAGTCCGAAATGTCATAAGTCGAGGGCGTCGAAAGTCGAGGACTACCTGTATTATCAAATAAAAACTATTCACTTGTAAAAATTCATTGCAATGAGTTCAATTTGTCCTCCGGTAGTCTAAGCCTATAACAGCATAACAAGCCAACTCTAACTATAGAATTTATCAAAAAGGAAAGTCTTAAACCCAGTCTTAAAACTAGACAATGCGTCAGCCTCACGGGCAGAAACTGGAAGTTGGTTCCACAAGAGAGGAGCCTGAGAACTGAAAGATCTGCCTCCCATTCTGCTTTTGGAAACTCTAGGAACCACAAGTAAACCTGCAGTCTGAGAGCGAATTGGAATGTTAAGAAAATATTTCATTCAACCTTTATTTAGGCAGGTTAATCCAGCCTCGAGGACTCATTTACAAGAGAGACCTGGTTACAAACAAAGAATGATGACAACAGCGACAACAATAGACAATCATAAGAGAAGCGTACAGATTTTTTTTAACAAGTTAAAAAAAGATGTCAAAGTAGCAAAACAGCTAGATTATAAGGCAAATGTAGAAAACTAAAAACAGGAACATGTCTGCATTGGTTCTTGCCAGAAGTCCAAAAGATTAGAGAGGTCAAGGTCGAGAGCTTCAGATATTTTTGTAAGATATTCCAGGAAGCAGGAGTGGAGTAGGAGAAGGCACTTTTGCCAAGATCAGTCCTCACTGAGGGGACACTGCAGGTAATCATGTCCTGAGAGCGCACGCTGTAGCTGCACTCACGCAAAGACATGTAGGAGAAGATGTATGAGGGCAGCAGACCAAGAAGTGATTTAAAGATGAAAATGTACCAGTGGAAGAGTCTGTGGGAAGTTAATGATGTCCAGTTAACCAGTGAATACAGGGTGCAGTGGTGGGTACGATAATCACAGCCAGTTATGAATCTTAGAGCACCATGCTGTTTATCATGGTGCACTAAGATTCATAACTGGCTGTGATTATCGTACACACCACTGCACCCTGTGTTCATTGGAACAATATGGAACAATAAGATCTCTAATATAAGATGGAGCTAGGTTGTTGAGGACTTTGTAGGTTAGAAGTAAGATTTTGACTTCAGTTCTGAATTTGACAGGGAGCCAATGAAGAGAAGCTAAAACTGGAGAGATATGATCTCATTTCACATTTCAATAGTTTCTATCTGCTCCGTCTTAGAATTGCCATTTAACATAGTGAAAGAGTTTCAGTACCACCATGATGATCCTGCAGGCTATGTTGTCTGGAGCATCAACCCCTGGTAGGGTCTCCCAAGGGCTGATGAAACCCACTGAGCTTTTATTTTGAAAACCTCAACAAAAACACTGTTCTGAATAGTAATACAACATATGCAAAATACTCTGGTTCAGAGGTTTTGGCCTATAGGCTCCAGGAGTTTTAGTAAACTTGATTATTTAGTTTGTTTGGTGTTTAACTTTCAAGTCTGTGTTTCATCCACAAGAAAAGTGTTGAATGAAAACGCCCAGTATGACAAGAGCTAGAATAAAGACAGCTTTGAGTGCCAGGTGTTTACATGATTATGGGTGTGGTTCATTCCGTGGATACTCAGCAGTGGTTTAGTGCAATGTACACACAAAATTACCAAATATCCACAATTTAAAATGGTCTCCAAACCTCAGAGTACACATTGTTCATTTTGAATGAAAAGGTGAGTTTGACTGGTTCTAGGTAGCATTCAGTATTCAGCAGTGCAGTAAAGTTTTGTGAAGACATGACCGTGCCTTTTATTTTTATCAGATTAGGCTGGCTAAATTTGGGTTTGTTGGTTAGAGAGAGTTTCATTTACTTAAAGACAACACAGAATTTAACCTGTAAAAACTGCCTTTAAACATTTGAGTCAAGGAATAAAGCTTTACAATGGAGCTTTCTTTGGTATGCAGATCTTTTTTTTTATTCAAGTGGAGGAGAATAGTTAGAACTTCACACCTTTCTTAAAATAATAATTATTTTTTTGTAACGGGGTTCTGTGGAGAGGATAAAAGCAATTAATATATCAGCTGTTGTAGATGGCTTTTTGATCTGCCTGTTTGTAAAAACAGTAATTACTGTAATTGTGACCATGTTAACAAGCCAAAACCAACTGGGAAAAACAATGAAGTGAATTGCTGCCATTTTAAAACAGCTTCAGGCTCAAAACATTTATAGCGGTACATGCTAATGTTATTTTACACCACTGACAATTTTTCATTACATGATTATCGTGGAATAAGTTTTTTTTATGTGCAGATTTGCTTTTTTGTTCTCTGTGTATCGAAGCTCCTATTTTTATACATCTTCAAAAATGAAAACTACTTTATGGATCTGAGCAGCTGGACTTTCAATGCAATCGACAAAATCTTTTCAACAAAGCGATAGGGTCCTGGAGAGCCCCCATGTCCCACTGAGAATCTCAGGAGGATGCCGAAGACCTATACAACTGGATTTTATGACAACAGGTTTCCTGCTTTTTGGAATTGGCTGGTTCCTTGTCTAGCAACATACAAGACAGCTGCAGCTAAATTGGCTCTCTTGTCAGGCTGCCTGCTTGTGAAGGTTTGGTTTGTGCTTTGAGGACTCAAAATCAGCTGATTCACGAGCTAAACCATAAGATGGAAGTGATTTGTGAGAATCGCACACCACCTGCGGCTTCTGGGACTTGCCAGCATGTTGGAAATGACCTTGGAGGGGCTCGTAAGCACGGACCAGTAGAATGCACCCTAATCTGGCCATTTTGGACCTTGGAAGTACCACTAGGACTCAAAGCTGACAAGGAAAAACAGTCTGTCTGAGAAAAAAAAATCAACAATTGTGGCTTAGGTGTGAAGAGATATTTTATGTAATGCCACTATCCTATCCTCATGGATTTTTCCCATTTTCTATCTAAAAAAGTATTCTGAAATTGACAAGAGGCCGCACTATCATAGCAGCAGCTACGTGCACTCCGCCCATCTTTCAGACGACTGTACAAACATATTCTCACTGTATCTCAGTACAATGGTAATAAAGCTTCCAGGGGGTCCCCGACTTACGAGCGCTCTTACTTACAAGGTTCCGGACTTACGAGCTCACTAATTTTGTAAATTTGTAAAGAACATACAGAAAATACAGCACTTTTATGTGTTTTTAGATGAAAGCGTTAGCTAACCGTTTGGAAACAAGTTTCTGAGCATGTTTATGAACTAGTATGTACGTTTGTGATGAAAAACAAGTGTTCGTAGTAGCGCTAGCATAAATTTTCCGACTTACGACCGAAAATCCGGATTTACGAGAACACGTGTTTCGTGTTCTGACATACGAGATTTTCGTCTTACGAGATAGTCGTAGTAACGGAACTCGCTCGTAAGTCGGGGACCCCCTGTATTCTGATTCTGACTATGTCATTACTGCTGGAAGTACCACAGGCTACACCTAAAGTGCTACAGCTAGTTGCTACTGCCACTATTAGCACCTGCATAAAGGCATAAATAAAATAACGACATACCGTAAATAAAAACTGATGAAAACGTGAAAGTTTATAAAATACAGTTTCTGCAAGCTGCTATAAAGTATTTGATTGAAGTGATCCAGTTTGGTCCTAGACACTAAGACTAGTGGCTAGCTCATCATTTCTGTACAAATAAAGTTTTATTTATTCAAAACAAGACGGTTCAGTGGGTAAGATAATTGCTCATAACTTTTCTACAGAAGCCCCACTTCAAAACATCTGAATTATCACTTGAATATGCATGTGTATGACAAGCCACATTATTATTATTATTAGTAGTAGTAGTAGTAGTAGTATGTACAAAACATGACCTTTGGAAAGTTTAACAAAATTAAATAATAGGAAAGTAAAACTTTCGCCTACGGGACGGGCTCTGACTGTTGTTTGTGCCTATGCGCCAAACGGCAGCGCAGATTACCCACCCTTTTTGGAGTCCTTGGAGGGGGTATTGGAGTGTACCTCCTGGGGACTCCCTTGTTCTACTGGGGGACTTCAACGCTCACGTGGGCAATGACAGTGAGACCTGGAGGGGTGTGGTTGGGAGGAACGGCCCCCCTGATCTGAACCCGAGTGGTGTTCTGTTATTGGACTTCTGTGCTCGTCATGGATTGTCCATAACGAACACCATGTTCAGGCATAAGGGTGTCCATATGTGCTCTTGGCACCAGGACACCCTAGGTCGCAGTTCGATGATCGACTTTGTTGTCGTCTCATCTGATCTGCGGCCGCATGTCTTGGACACTCGGGTGAAGAGAGGGGCGGAGCTGTCAACTGACCACTACCTGGTGGTGAGTTGGCTCCGATGGTGGGGGAGGATGCCGGTCAGACCTGGCAGACCCAAACGTATTGTGAGGGTCTGCTGGGAACGTCTGGCAGAGTCTCCCGTAAGACGGAGCTTTAACTCCCACCTCCGGGAGAGCTTTGAACACGTTCCGAGGGAGGCGGGGGACATTGAGCCCGAGTGGGCCATGTTTCGCGCCTCTATTGTCGAGGCAGCTTATCGGAGTTGTGGCCGCAAGGTTGTTGGTGCCTGTCGTGGTGGCAACCCTCGAACCCGGTGGTGGACACCGGCGGTGAGGGATGCTGTCAAGCTGAAGAAGGAGTCCTATTGGGCCTTTTTGGCCTGTGGGACCCCGGAAGCAGCAGATAGGTACCGGCAGTCCAAGCGGCATGCGGCTCGGGTGGTTGCTGAGGCAAAAACTCGGGCGTGGGAGGAGTTCGGAGAGGCCATGGAGAATGACTTCCGTACGGCTTCGAGGCGATTCTGGTCCACCATCCGGCGTCTCAGGGGGGGAAAGCGGTACGCGACCAACACCATTTATGGTGGGGATGGCGTGCTGTTGACCTCAACTCGGGATGTTGTGAGTCGGTGGGCGGAATACTTCGAAGACCTCCTCAATCCTACTGGCACGTCTTCCACTGAGGAAGCGGAGCCTGGGGACTTTGGGTCGGGCTCTCCAATCTCTGGAGCTGAGGTCACCGAGGTGGTTAAAAAGCTCCGCGGTGGCAGGGCTCCGGGGGTGGATGAGATTCGTCCTGAGTTCCTTAGGGCTCTGGATGTTGTGGGGTTGTGTTGGCTTACGCGACTCTGCAATATCGCGTGGACATCGGGGGCAGTTCCCTTGGATTGGCAGACTGGGGTGGTGGTTCCCCTATTCAAAAAGGGGGACCGTAGGGTGTGTTCCAACTATAGGGGGATCACACTCTTAAGCCTCCCTGGTAAGGTCTATTCAGGGGTTCTGGAGAGGAGGGTCCGTCGGATAGTCGAACCTCGGATTCAGGAGGAGCAGTGTGGTTTTCGTGCTGGTCGTGGAACACTGGACCAGCTCTACACCCTCAGCAGGGTCCTGGAGGGTGCGTGGGAGTTTGCCCAACCAGTTTACATGTGCTTTGTGGACTTGGAGAAGGCATTCGACCGCGTCCCTCGGGGGGTTCTGTGGGGGGTACTCCGGGAGTATGGGGTACCAGGCCCTTTGATATGGGCTGTTAGGTCCCTGTACGACCGGTGTCAGAGCTTGGTCCGCATTGCCGGCAGTAAGTCAGGCTCGTTTCCAGTGAGAGTTGGACTCCGCCAAGGTTGCCCTTTGTCACCGATTCTGTTCATAACTTTTATGGACAGAATTTCTAGGCGCAGCCAAGGTGTTGAGAGGATCCGTTTTGGTGGCCTTAGAATCGCTTCTCTGTTTTTTGCAGATGATGTGGTCCTATTGGCTTCATCAGATCGTGATCTACAGCTTTCGCTGGAGCGGTTTGCAGCCGAGTGTGATGCGGCCGGGATGAGGATCAGTTCCTCCAAATCCGAGGCCATGGTCTTGAGCCGGAAAAGGGTAGCATGCCCTCTCCGGGTCGGGGAGGAGGTCCTGCCCCAAGTGGAGGAGTTTAAGTATCTCGGGGTCTTGTTCACGAATGAGGGAAAACTGGAGCGTGAGATCGATAGGCGGATAGGTGCAGCGTCCGCAGTGAAGCGGGTGCTGTACCGGTCTGTCGTGGTGAAGAGAGAGCTGAGTCAAAAGGCAAAGCTCTCAATTTACCGATCGATCTACGTTCCCACCCTCATCTATGGTCATGAGCTTTGGGTTATGACCGAAAGAACGAGATCTCGGATACAAGCGGCTGAAATGAGTTTTCTCCGCAGGGTGTCTGGACTCTCCCTTAGAGATAGGGTGAGAAGCTCAGTCATCCGGGAGGGACTCGGAGTAGAGCCGCTGCTTCTCCACATCGAGAGGAGCCAGTTGAGGTGGCTCGGGCATCTGGTTAGGATGCCTCCTGGACGCCTCCCTGGTGAGGTGTTCCGGGCATGTCCCACCGGGAGGAGACCCAGAGGAAGACCCAGGACACGCTGGAGGGACTATGTTTCTCGGCTGGCCTGGGAACGCCTTGGGATTCCCCCAGAGGAGCTGCTTCAAGTGGCTGGGGAGAGGGAAGTCTGGGCCTCCCTACTTAGGCTGCTAACCCCGCGACCCGACCCCGGATAAGCGGAAGAAAATGGATGGATGGATGGAAAGTAAAACAAACCAGCTACATGACATATATATATTGAGACCATCAAGTGAGAGAATCATAATCAGAACAGGAAATGGACAATGTATAATCCTGATACAGTTGTCTTAAACTATAATGATTCAGTGTTGACTGTATACTTTTTCTGTATATTGTTGCTAACTATTAAAATTAGTCAGAATTTAAGTAACATTTTGAAAATAATAAATGCCCATAAATGTCACCGTTTAACTTTGGGGATGCAGTTTTAAAAAGTATGCAGCACAAAAATAAACTGCACCTACTTGTTCTGACAGTGATTTATCTTGGGATGATATTACTGCAACCACACCATAAAGTGTGACAGTATTGTTGTGACAAGGCATGGATGGCATGTAGACCTGGGTGTAGTTTCTGTTATTTGTAATGACAAGCAGTTTCACCTGGTGAGAAAAAAACCAAGCTCGCTGTTGTGGTTGGCTATAACGTAGTTAATAACAACTGTCTGTTTAGGGAACACAACAATAGGATCTCAACAGCTGTTCATTATTTTTAGAAAATGGCACCTTATTTGGCTAAGATACTAAAAGTTTAACTCAGTCAACTGTCAATGTCAATTATATATATCCGGTATATATAGTACGTTTAAAACAACAAGCTGGACTAAAGTGCTTTACAAGCTGATAAAACCTATAAATAAAAAAATAAAAAAACTGAAATCCAACATAAAACCAACAGGTACAATAAAATGGACTAAAACAAAACATTTGAATTGAGAAAGCTCCACGATGGGCAGTGAAACACCTTCAACTGCAGAAGAGAAATCCAGTTTTTATCTTTTTTTTACGTATTTGGATTTACCATGTCGTGATCGTGGATGACTAAGAATGTACTACACCTGCATAAAAACAAGCTAAAACAGGAAAACACCACAACATAAAACTCTACTCTCTGAAATGTGATGAAAAGATAAGAAGTACTTGGAGGAGTTAAGCATCAAAACCAGTTGTGCGGCAGTGGATTGACCCCGCTGCTGCCCTTGGGTCAAAATGACCTGGGAAACTGAGGCCTCTTGACCATAATGAGCCGACATGTCAACCAGTGGTTGAAAGGGCACGAGGCCACATTAAAGAGGATGATAAAGAACAGTGTTAAGTTGCCAACAATTATGTCTCTGTCTTCGTTTCTGTGTCTTCTCTTTGTTGTGGCTTCCTGCCATTTCTAGCCTCGGGCTTAACGAGTAAGGAAGAGATTATGTTGCTTGATGTTATGAACTTTTTGACGTAACAAAGTTCAACTCAAGTTCTAGATAAAGCAGCGATTCTATACTTTCTGTGTTTTTGTAGAGAATATTTTCCACATCATGTGTGTGACATTTCTTATGCACAGCAGATGCATTTGTTACTTTCACTGCTCAATGGGGCTGGCTGAGAACTGTTTAACGTCACATCTATAGGATACAGGAAGAAAAGCCATAAACCACAACAAATCTGCTATGATGCTACATCAAGCTAGTGCTACCAAGTACTTTTTGCCAACGTTTAAATTCTGAAACAAGAAAACAAAGCAGCTGTAATGTTGTACATTACAGCCAGGGCTTAATTTGAGCCAGATCCGGCCAGAACAGGATCCGGGAACTCTCTTCTTTTGACAGGGTGTGTTCTGGTAACTGTTAGCTAGGATCCAGTAACTCTCAGGCTTACTAATAATAAAGTTATGGACTGCCTTGAACGAATAAAACTTATGTTGGATATGTAAACTGAAAATAATTACATAAACACTCATTTTAAACACAACAGCCACTTAAGAGCATACAAGCTGCCTCTTCAAGTAGCATTTCCGCATCTACCCGTAAAAAAATCTCCGCCCCTATAAGAGTGGTGAGTGGGGGTGAGTGCCGAACTAGCCAGGCAGTCGTATGTGGGCAGGAGCCCACAAGCAGCCGCAGGCAGGCGTCTGGAGGTTTCATATGTGGAGTCGGACAACAACGAGCAGGGAGAGTCATGCTCGGTTTCGAGCCCGACTTACTTGACGGTTCCGTCAAGTAAGGGTGGGGGAGTGGAGGCTTGACAGAAGTGGAGTGTTTACAAATGTAGGTAAATCTAGGATGTTTAACAACCTGTTAAAATACAGATAGTCCTCGACTTACGACGGAGATCCGTTCCTATGCTGCGTCGTAACTCGAATTTCGACGTAATTCGGAACACACAGAAATACTTCACCTTATACGTACAGTACTGTATTTTACCAAGCACTTAGCCTATCCTAACACAGTACCCTACATAATTATCAAAACACACATACATTTGAGAGCCATAATGAAGGGAAAAAATAGTTAATTTCCTACTCTGGAATGCTGGTGAAGCCATTTTCTCTGTTCCTCCCTGCCTCCTCCGGATTCTCCATTCGTTTAAGTCGTAAAACCGCCATCCATAAAACAGCTATTTTTCCACAGCTGCTGCCTGTCCAGCATGGTCCAACAAGTTTTGTTTTGTTTTTTGAATGTCCAGAGGACCAGACTTAGCTTTTTTAGAGAGTACAGGGAAGTATTTCCCCGCCGCTACGTTTAGAACGTAAAACCGGAAACTGCATAACTCGGCTTTTCAAAATAAAAATTTATATATATATATATATATATATATATATATATACAGGTAGTCCCCGATTTACGAGCGCTCTGATCTGCGAGGTTCCAGACTTACGAGCTGCACATTTTTGGAAAAAACGAAAAAAATACTGAGTTTTCATGTGTTTTTTCACTTCAGTTAGCAAGTTAAGCATATAAACACACGTTTCCGATCATTTTTATGCACTCAAAAGTAGTTTTTAGATGAAAATAGAGTGTTTTTAGGTGCGCTAGCGAAAACCGTTCCAATTTACGAGCGGATTTCCGGATTTACGAGCGAAATGGCGGCCGTTCCAAATTACGAGATTTCCGGTTTACGAGCGCCTCGTTGTAACGGATCTCGCTCGTAAATCGGGGACTACCTGTATATATATATATATATATATATATATATATATATATATATATATATATATATATATATATATATATATATATATATATATATATATATATATATATATATATATATATATACGTATATATATATATATAGTTTTTAAATGGAGATGCGTGTCATAACCACGAAACGTCGCAATTCGAGACCGTCGTAAGTCGAGGACTACCTGTACACCAAAATGCAAAAAACTGCATCTACTTTATTCAAAATTTTATAGAGGAGGATCCCCAGATCTCCCCCGCCCGATTCACTTCTATTGGCTTTCAGTCCTCCACCTCTCCAGGCTCTCTTCCAACTGCTCATTACTCTCACTACAATGTCTTCTGCAAACGTAATCTTTGTCATAAACGTAAACTTGTCAGCACTGAAAACAAGAAAATTCCTCATTCCTAATGTAATCCTAGCACCCACACCTTGAACCCACCTGTCACTCATCCACATCTCACCGTTATCTTGCTGCCATTGTTTATACCAGCGTTATAAACTCAATTACAAAAGGGGGCAACATTTTAAATCCGTTTCAAACCAAGGGCCAGTTTCAGTCAATAGATTAACTCCAGTCAGGTAAGTGACATCCGTTTTTGATTGCAGGTTCCACAACAAGAGTTGCATTGGTCTCATTTGACGTCTGTCACTTTTTCCGCATCAAAAATAAAAAATAATGGAAAAACTCCAAGTAATTTTCTGGGCTTCAAAGTTGGTCAACAGTCAGTAGAAGTCTGCACTAAACAGAGCCTGCTCAGTTTTATGTAAAAGTCAAAGTCAAAGTCAAAGTCAACTTTATTGTCAGATCTGCAATATGTACTGTACAGGACATACACAGGACCGAAATTGCGTTTCTCTCAGTCCCTCGGTGCAACAGTAAACATCTAAACATTGAAACACTGAAACATATAATAATAGACATAAGCATAAAATAGTAAAACTAACACTGTCCTGAGTTTTTGCATAGTGGTATAAGAGTATGAAAATTTACACCAACTCTAAAACTAAAACATTAAACATTTAATGAACATAATACTGTCCTGAGTTTTTGCATACTAGTATAAAAAAAGAGTATAAAAAGTATAACTAAAATAAACTAAAGGTTTCTAGCATTGACATTTGCAAAGTGGCAAAGCAGCGTATGAGTTAATGTGCACAGTATATGTATGAGGTAGTAGTTGATGTTGGTATAGAGGCAAAAAGTGGCATATGCAGTAAGGCACATTGGGCATAATAAGACCGTTCAGAGCACACTGTATATGTATCAGCAGTGGTGTAGATCAAAATGAGAAGAAATAAAATATTTTACTTTAAAAAACACCATACTGTATTAGGGGCCAGATAAAATGTTAACAGGGGCCATATTTGGACCCCGGGCCTTGACGTTGACACATGTTGTTTCTACAGTGTCTTGCACTACAAAGCCAATGACACATTCCTCGACGTTTTCATGCATTTCAAACTCTGTGCTATCACAGAGGCTGTAAAACAAAATGTCTACAAGAGATTTGTTGAAATGCAAACTGACAAAAATGTAAACATAAAGATTATTTTAGGAGCTTTTGTAACTTTTTAAGCACAAGGCAGCCAATACTGGATTTGGATGTAGAGTTGGAGAGGAACCTCAAAGTATCAGAGTCAGAAATATGATTTTGAGGATATTTTAGAAGATTTTTCAATTAGAATCATCCAAGTTCAATTGGAAGGCTCAGCACTCATTCTTAAATCTACAATACACCTGCTTTTGTATTACAGATCTTAACGCATTCAATGAAAGAGTTTCATCAGAAATATTTTCTTAATAGTCCTGCAGTTATTTTCTTCACTGAGGAATTTAACCAAAACTCATCAATTTCCCTCATCAATCCAGTTTGGTCAAGTGTCACGTCCGTAGCCGTTAAACTTGAGGTTAACAGCATCCACATCAGCAGGAATGTGGATGTCACAGGGTCAGAAAGGACAGCGAGCAGCTGGAAAAAGAAAATGCATTCTTCACTCAGATGGAGGACGCTATTCTGGAGCGGTGTTAGTTTGGACTCACACGCTGAGAGGAATGCCGAGCCTCTTCGCTAAAGGTCTCTTGCACCGTATGGCATCGGACCTCCATGTGAAAGTTTTCTAACTTCAGAACTGAATAGGAACAGTGGAGAGGTAGTGGAGCAGGACCTAAATAAGGACAGAGCTTTTCAGGCCCTGCCAAGCACAAAGGGATTTTTTTCATCTGTTTCCACACCTTGTTGGTTAAAGTGTATTCCAACCTTCAAAATGGACATTTAATGAGGTGTTTGGCCCCACAGTTTTAATATGGCTCCAACTTAGCTGCACAGACTGGTTAAAGGGAGGAAGTTCGACAGGTAGTGCTGGTTTGAAGAAACACACCCCAACCTCAAACCAAGCAAAAACAAACGTTAATACAAAGCTTCAAGGCAGCAGTTTTGCATTCTACAAACAATGGATATGGTTTAGGTGTTAACTTGGGTAAATTATCCCATAGTGTTTTCTTAGAACCAGTTTGGTTTTTGAAGACTCCCATGGGCTGACCGAACACGCCGCGTGCAGAAACACAAGCAGGACAGCCTTGTGCATTTAAAAGAAACCAATTCTTTATAAAATCCTGTTTAAATCCCTCTCAAGACACACAAATCTCGGGCTAAAGCTGAAACATTACGGATCAAAACTCCCTGAGAGGCAGAGTGAGTCAGACTTTCCTCACAAAACTGCCACTGACTGTAAACACACGAGATGACTACTTTTCCAAATGCTGTACGAGTGTGTCAGACCCACAATAAAAAGCAACAAAAGGGCATTCATTGCAGCCGTTACATAAAAAAACTGGCATTTTAATAAACTTCATGTCCTGCAAATTAAAGTGTTGTCGAGAGAAGGCAAACTGTTTTTTTCCATGTGAAATTAGCAAAAGACTAAGTCAGAAAAATACAACTACAGTACTGTACAAACTAGAGAAATTGTATTTCCTGCAAAAATGCAGTGTGAATGCTTACTGCAGAAGAACTTGCTGAAAAAAAAAAAAGCTGAAATTATGAAACATGCTGAAATGTAGCTGGAATTGAGTACAAGCCCAAATTAGCAGAAGAAAACACATATTTGTTGAATTTGGTTTGAATAAGCAGAAATGTTGCGTGGACATCGGGGGCAGTTCCCTTGGATTGGCAGACTGGGGTGGTGGTTCCCCTATTCAAAAAGGGGGACCGTAGGGTGTGTTCCAACTATAGAGGGATCACACTCTTAAGCCTCCCTGGTAAGGTCTATTCAGGGGTTCTGGAGAGGAGGGTCCGTCGGATAGTCGAACCTCGGATTCAGGAGGAGCAGTGTGGTTTTCGTCCTGGTCGTGGAACACTGGACCAGCTCTACACCCTCAACAGGGTCCTGGAGGGTGCGTGGGAGTTTGCCCAACCAGTTTACATGTGCTTTGTGGACTTGGAGAAGGCATTCGACCGCGTCCCTCGGGGGGTTCTGTGGGGGGTACTCCGGGAGTATGGGGTACCAGGCCCATTGATAAGGGCTGTTAGGTCCCTGTACGACCGGTGTCAGAGCTTGGTCCGCATTGCCGGCAGTAAGTCAGGCTCGTTTCCAGTGAGAGTTGGACTCCGCCAAGGTTGCCCTTTGTCACCGATTCTGTTCATAACTTTTATGGACAGAATTTCTAGGCGCAGCCAAGGTGTTGAGAGGATCCGTTTTGGTGACCTTAGAATCGCTTCTCTGTTTTTTGCAGATGATGTGGTCCTACTGGCTTCATCAGTTCGTGATTTACAACTTTCACTGGAGCGGTTTGCAGCCGAGTGTGATGCGGCCGGGATGAGGATCAGTTCCTCCAAATCCGAGGCCATGGTCTTGAGCCGGAAAAGGGTAGCATGCCCTCTCCGGGTCGGGGAGGAGGTCCTGCCCCAAGTGGAGGAGTTTAAGTATCTCGGGATCTTGTTCACGAATGAGGGAAAACTGGAGCGTGAGATCGATAGGCGGATAGGTGCAGCGTCCGCAGTGAAGCGGGCGCTGTACCGGTCTGTCGTGGTGAAGAGAGAGCTGAGTCAAAAGGCAAAGCTCTCAATTTACCGATCGATCTACGTTCCCACCCTCATCTATGGTCATGAGCTTTGGGTTGTGACCGAAAGAACAAGATCTCGGATACAAGCGGCTGAAATGAGTTTTCTCCGCAGGGTGGCTGGACTCTCCCTTAGAGATAGGGTGAGAAGCTCAGTCATCCGGGAGGGACTCGGAGTAGAGCCGCTGCTTCTCCACATCGAGAGGAGCCAGTTGAGGTGGCTCGGGCATCTGGTTAGGATGCCTCCTGGACGCCTCCCTGGTGAGGTGTTCCGGGCATGTCCCACCGGGAGGAGACCCAGAGGAAGACCCAGGACGCGCTGGAGGGACTATGTTTCTCGGCTGGCCTGGGAACGCCTTGGGATTCCCCCGGAGGAGCTGCTCCAAGTGGCTGGGGAGAGGGAAGTCTGGGCCTCCCTACTTAGGCTGCTACCCCCGCGATCCAACCCCGGATAAGCGGAAGAAAATGGATGGATGGATAAGCAGAAATGAACACAAAAATTAATAAATAAGCTAAAAAAATAAAATTAAAAAAAGAGGCTGAAATAAGCAACAAAAAAAATTGCTGAAAAGTAGCTGAAAATGCAAAAAGAACTTAAACTACCAGAAGGAAACAGAAAGCTGAAATGAACTTTAAAAAAATGGAAGTTGAAAAGCTAAAATTAGCATTAAAACAGCTAAATAGTAGCTGAAATAGCAGAAAAAGCTGAAACTACTGGAAAAAAGCTGAAAGGAGCATAACAAGCTGAAATTAGCATAAAGAAGTCAATTAGGCTGAAAGTAGCAGAAATTACCATACCATACCAGCTTCATTTATAGCGCACTTTAACACCCACTGGACCAAAGTGCTGTACACACAACAAGACAATCATACAGTCAGATAATAAAAATGATTAAAAGCCACATAATAAAAGTTGAACAATCATACAATATGAGATAATAAAAGCCACATAATAAAAGTTGAACAATCATACAATATGAGATAATAAAAAGCAACTAAAATGATTAAAAGTTAACATCTCAGATGGCGTCAAAGGCCACGGAGAAGAGATGGTTTTAAGAAGGGATTTAAAATTAGTCAGGGAAGAGGCCTGTCTGATGTTCAAGGGAAGGTCGTTCCACAGTTTAGGAGCTGCCACAGCAAAATCACGGTCTCCTCTGAGTTACGCTTTGTCTTTGGCGCACTCAGGAGCAGCTGATCACATGACCTGAGGGTGTGTATAGATGTAGCAGCTCAGACAGATAGGGCAGGGCAAGTCCATTAAGCGCATTAAATGCAAATAAAATAATTTTTTAAATGAATCCTGGAATATACGGGCAGCCAGTGGAGTGAGGCTAAAACAGGAGAAATGTGGTCAAACTTTCCAGTGCCAGTTAAGTCGTGCAGCAGCCTGCCGTTCTGTACTCTCTGAAGCTGAGAGATACACAAATCACTGATTCTTGTATAGAGTGCGTTACAGTGCAGTCCAGCCGAGTGGTCACAAAGGCGTGAACTACTGTTTCAAAATGCTGCTTAGAAAGAATCTGCTTCACCTTAGCCAGCTGCCTCAGATGGAAAAAACTAGTTTTAACAACTGCCCTGATGTGGTTTTCTAATTTTAGTCCAGCATCGACTTTGACCCCCAAGTTTGTAATAATTGGCCTGATATACTGGGCCAAGGAACCAACATTGACATTGGGAGTCTCAGTGGAGCTTCCAAAGATCAACACCTCAGTCTTTCCCTCAAACTTTAAGAAGTTCACAGCCATCCAGGCTTTGATGTCCTCCAGACATGAAAACAGAGGGTCCAGAGAGTTAGAGTCCTTTTTCTTTTGCGGGACAAATATCTGCATATCATCTGTGTAACAATGAAAGGAGATCCCTTATTTTCTAAAATTAAAAAAAAAAAAATAGAGCCAAGAGGGAGCAGGTACAGCATGAAGAGGAGGAGGCCTAAGACTGAGCCCTGTGGAACACCCACAAAAGAGAGGAGCAGAGGAGGACATGTGGTCACCAAGGCGTACACAGAAAATATGCTCCGCTAATAGGGCCTAAACCAGTCCAGTGCTGCACCGCTGACACACACACACACGCACACACACACACGCACACACACACACACACACACACGCACTGTGTAGAGATTTAAAACCAGAGTGTAAAACCTTGAGAATGTTCTGTTCTTTCAAATATCCTATATACAGTAGTTTAGCTGAAAACAGCAAAAAAAAAAAAAAAAAAAAGCTAAACACCTTGCTGAAAAGGTAAAAAGCTTAATTTAGTAGAAGAAAGCATAAATAACATGCTTTCTAAAAGAAGCAGAAATGAGCACAAAACAGTGCAGTCATCAGCTGAAATTAGCACCAAAAAAAAGCTGTAATGTTGCTAAAAAAATTTAAAAAAAAATAAAAAAAAATACCAGGAGGTGGAGAGAGCACATTTTTGTTGAATTAGGCTGAAAAACATTGCTAAATGAGTGGGGAAAAACTGTGGAATTAGCTGAAAAGGCTAAAATTAACATAAAACTGCTAAATATTAGCTGAAATAGCAGAAAAAGTTGAAAGGAGCATAACAAGATCAAATTAGGAGAAAGCCGTTAGAAGCATAAAACTGTTGTAGTTGGCAATAATCGGAAAGGAGCACAAAACAGCTGAAAAAAAAAACCTCCATTTGAAATTAGCTGAATGTAGCTGGAAAATGTATGAATTTGTACAGAAAGAAGCTGAACCAGAGCAAAACGTGAAAGGAGCAGTAAAACATAAACAGAGCTAAACATTTGAAGGATGTAAAATGAGCTCAATTCATTTTCTATGAGAAGAAAGTGGCAGAAAATGCTAAATATTTAAAAAAGCTAAAGTTGCACCAACACCTAAAGTCATAGCAGGAAAGAGCTGAAGGTTTTGATAAATGATTTGTCAAAATAGCTTGAACACTGAGGGATGAGAATCATGCTGGAAAATGTACGGAAGAAAAATAGATCACATTACTGTACTGTAGTGTGAATGCTTCATAAACACTCACACAATGAAGTCTATTAAAAAGTATTTAATTTGTTAAATTTAATTTAATGAATACTGATGGATGCTGGTCGTTAAGAGACAAATTCCTCACAACACATCCTCCTCAGATTAGAGTCATATTTGAACCAGATTCAAACCCACAGAGAAGCAGATGTTTCTCCTTGAGTCGGCTGTTAATCAGCTGAGACATTTATAAAATCTGCAGGCATCTGCTAAAAGTAGCACGCTCAATCAGCACATCTCCCCAGCATCCAGGTGTCAGCACCAACTTCTCCAACTTAACAATTTTGAAATAACGTTCAAAGATGGGTGGATGGTGAGTTCAAGGAGAGTCACCTTTATCTGCAAGTTCTGTGTACAGTAGTTGCAAAACCCTGGAAGTGTGTCCAAGTGTGGGAAATGTCTTTAGCCTCTGAGAAATTCACAAACACCAAGTCTCTGATGAAAGGGGAGAAAAATAAACTTTTCAAAGCAGAAAATCTGGATTTGTAGGACAATCCCACACACTCACATTTCAATGTGACTACAGGTGGTCCCCGACTTACGAAGGAGTTCAGTTCCTACGGCTGTTCGTAACACGAAATTGCCGTAAGTCGGAAAACACCAGAGCCGCCACTTATACACGTACATACGGTACAAAACAGTTACCAAGCACTTCGCCTATCCTAACACAGTACCCTACATAATTATCACAAAACACATACAGTCCAGGGCTAAAAAATACAAAGTTAATTTCTTACTTTGAGCTGGTCAAGCCTGTCTCCGTCTTTTTGCATGTTAGCTCGTTGCACGTCCGAGCTCCGCAGCTTTGTGCTGCTCCACGTGGTCCAAACTGTTTACAGGAAGAACTGTTAGCAGTGCTGGGCAGCGCTAATCCAAAAATTAGTTCCGCTATTTCTAAAGCACTTATTGATTTATTTAGGTCCGCAATTTCAAAAGCACTTATTAGCAATGCTAGCGGACGCTAATGCTAACATGCTAACCACCATTTTGAACAGGGCAAATGGCGAAATACTTTTTTAAATCCAGCAGATTTGACCATTTGAACCGGTTAAGCTCAGAAAAACCTTGTGCTATAAAGTCAGCTAAGAAATATATTTTTCTCAGCAAAGAAATAATTGTTTTTACCGTGTTTTCATGGAAAGTCCTTATCTTCTGTGGCCGTCGCGGCCGCCATTTTGAAGAGGGCAAATGGCGAAATACTTTTTAAAATCCAGACGCGTCGCGTAGGCCGCTGAGAAACATCCATAAGTTCACCCTCCATGTTAAAAACTCTTCGTCTGACTCTTCGAAAACAAGCAATAAGGCTGCAGAGTAACACACTGGCTGCTAACTGAGAGCGCTCGCTCTAGCAAAGAGACTGAGGGGACGCTTTTTTGTCACGGACCACATCCGGCGCTGACAGGATATGGTCTGTTAGCAGTCGTCCGGGCCCGTAAATAAGTTTTTTCGTTTTTACTGATAGATAATTAGTTATTATCGGTACTGCATTTTAAATAAAAATAGCGCAAATCCGCTTATGAATTATAAAAGTTAGTCAATCCGCTGTAAAGCTAACAAATTGTTTAGGTACGCTATAAGCGGATTAGCGCATTAGCGCTCCCTAGCAGTCTGGCGCCCACCTTTGACTGTTAGCATGTTAACTCCATACATTTGGAGCCACCATGAAAGGAAAAAGAACGAATAACTTATTGGGAGCTGTTTCTCCGCGGTGTCCATCCAAAAAGGCTGTGCCGCGTTAGCTGATGTTAGCCCCGCCAAAGCTGTGCCCGTTAGCATGTTAGCTCGTTGCTCCTCCGGTGCAGCTCGCTGTGTGCTGTTTCACGTGGTCCACAGCGTTGTTTTCCTTCGTCTATCTGTCCCTCCGCAAATCCGCCGTTCAGCTCCGAGCTCTGATCGGACACGGTCAGTCCGAAGCCGGCGGTCGAGGCTGGAGCTAACTGGCTAATATGGTGGGCACTGCCAGAAACTGACAGCCGAAAACTGGCAGAAACTGACGTAAACTCCGTAAATCAGCTTAAAAATAAAAAATTATGTAATAATAATAATAATAATAATACTTTATTTATAAAGCCATTTAAAACCACCACAGCTGCAACAAAGTGCTGTACACATGAAATCAAGAA
>JBBPBX010032693.1:0-33721 GCA_038048925.1 Garcialebias charrua
ATGAGGTGGAAGGAAATTGTTTACAAAGTACTCCAGGCCCCAGTTACACCCAAAAATAGCAATTAAATTAAATTCAGTTTATTTATAAAGTGCCAAGTCACAACAGATGTCATCTCAGGGCATTATATAGAAACATTTGTGTATATAAAAATAAGTCAATACTATTTATCTGAGGAGCAGACTGCTTTGAATTTAACTTTATCACAGAACTCTCATCTTGAGCAAGTATGAAGGTGACAGTGGAAAGAATAAACTCCCTCATGAGGAAGAAATAAACCTTTAGCAGAACCAAGCTCAGGACAAGAGGTCATCTGCTTTGACCGGCTGGGTTAGAGAGGACAAGAAGGAGGAACAGATACACAATGGCAGGCCGAGAATCACATGTTAAGATAGAAATAATATAAAATGAAAACTATTCAATTTTAACAATTCATTTAAGGAAATTAGGTCAATTTGTCCTCCAGTAGTCTAAGTCTATGGCAGCATTATAGGTTTTATCAAAAGTCTTAAGCCAGTCTTAAAATAATAATAATAATAATAATGAATTCAATTTATAACGCACTTTTCATTAATGAAAATCTCAAAGTGCTACACGGTGCAACAGAAATTAAATGTCAATAAAACAAGTAATAGAACAAGTAAAATCAATAACAGTATCAACTAAGATCAAAAGTAGAATCATGAGGAGGCAGAGTATGCTCGGTTGAAAAGAAAGGTCTTCAAGCCGCTCTTAAAGTCAACCACAGACTGTGGGACCCTCAGACAGTCAGGAAGAGAGTTCCACAGGCGGGGGGCAGCCACACTGAAAGCCCGGTCTCCCATGGTCCTTAATTTGGTTCTCGGAATGTGAAGGAGATTACTGTTCTGTGACCGCAGCGACCGGGTGGATGAGTGTGGAATAAGAATATCCTTCAGATAATCTGGTGAAGTTCCATGTAAGCATTGATGTGTAATGAGAGCAGTTTTGTACTGAATTCTGTAGGCGACAGGAAGCCAATGAAGGTTATGAAGAATGGGCGTAATATGTTCAAATTTACGAACTGGACAATGTGTCACTGTCAGCCTCACAGACAGAAACTGGAAGTTGGTTCCACAAGAGCAATAATCCTGATAGTGATGATATAAACTATAAAAAAGAAACAGTATACAAACGTCCAAGATATATGCTCAAATAATAATAATATAATAATACTGTACAGTGTATTAAACAGCAGCCTGAACATGAGTCTGTTGTGAGCAGATGGGGTTGAATAGCAGCTTATGGGTAAGAAATCAGCAGCATGGATAATCAGCAGCACAAAGTGATAAAATAAAAATTTGTAACTCCTAACCTTGGCAAGATTATTATAGAGAGAGAGAGTCAGAGTCAGAGTCAGAGAGTCTTTATTGTCATTTGCACCGCATGTGGTACATGTGATGAAAACGAGATTATGTACACGGGGTCCCAGTTACATCCAACAACAAATGCAAGAGAAAAACAGTAATAACATCTAGAATTAACTAAGAAAAACATCAACTAGTAATACACTAAGCCCTAATGTAGTGGAAAAACATCATTATAAACAGCAGCACGAACATGAGTCTGTATGAGCAGATGGTCACAGATGAACACAGCAACAAGAAAACAGATCAGCATCAGCATGATGTGATATTTTGCAGTGTTATTTTATTTTTATTTATTTATTTATTCATGAGTCTAACAGCCTCAGGGTAGAAGCTGTTCCTCAGTCTAGTGGTTCTACATTTGATGCTCCTCAACCTCCGTCCTGAGGGGAGTGGGGCAAAGAGTGAGTGTGCTGGGTGAGTGAGGTCTTTCATGATGCAGGTGGCTCTTTTCCTGCATCTGGAGGTGTAAATGTCTGTGATGGTGGGGAGACTGACTCCAACAGACTTCTGTGCAGCCTTCACCACTCTCTGTAGAGCTTTCCTCTCTGCAACTGTGCAGCCTCCATGCCACACGTTGATGCTGGAGCACAGGATGCTCTCCACTGCACACCTGTAGAAGGAGGTGAGAACTGGGCTGCTCAGACCAGCACGTCTCAGCCGTCTGAGGAAGTAGAGTCTCTGATGACCTTTCTTGATCAGGCTGGTGGTGTTGTTGCTCCAGCTGAGGTTATCATTCATGTGTACACCCAAGTATTTGTAGCTGGAGACCACTTCCACTGCAGACCCACCTATGTTCAGTGGGGCATGGGTGTGTTTGTTCCTTCTGAAGTCCACAATCATCTCCTTTGTCTTCTTCACATTCATGTGAAGATTATTCTCTTTGCACCAGCTCTCCAGGTGTTCCACCTCCTGTCTGTAGCTGGACTCATCATTGTTTGTGATGCATCCCACCACCGCTGTATCATCTGCAAACTTAACAATATGACAGCCTGGATGTGTGGCTGTACAATCATATGTGAGCAGAGTGAACAGAAGAGGGCTCAGCACACATCCTTGGGGAGAGCCAGTGCTGAGGGTTATGGTGGAGGAGGAGAAGTTGTGGATCTTCACGGACTGTGGTCTGTTTGTTAAGAAGTCTAGTACCCAGTTACAAATGGAGGGGCTTAGTCCAAGTGTGGATAGTTTGTCTATCAGAGTTTGGGGGATCATGGTGTTGAAGGCAGATGTGAAGTCCACGAAGAGCAGACGCACGTATGAGTCCTTCTGATCCAAGAGAATCTGAGATTCTGGCAAACAATCACGTGGTTGAGGATGGGAAAATAGCTGTTTACTATCACTGTGTTCAGTGAAGGTGGGGTACCTTTGAACTGATGTTGTCGGGACATGGAAGCAGTGGTGGACTTAGACATTTTGGGGCCCCAGGCAAACCTTTGTAAAGGGGCCCTCCCCCAAGTTTCACCCAAGTGTCATCTTCCCGGACAACTGGAAAGTCCTGTGTTTCTCCCCTGACAGCTCATGACACCATTAGTTAGTACACATTTTTCCTCCCACGTAATAAAACTCCTGACACTGTTTCTTGTCTTCTTCTCACAGGACAGACATTTTTCAGTCAGGTGTTCATGTTTCTAATGTGTTTTTATAGTGTGGCTTAGATGGCTGAGAAACATATTTCCCTCCAGCCTTGAGAACTCGTGGTGACTCCTTGACGTTATTGCCATGAGAACATACCACAAAAAAGACCAACCAGCCAACATTTTAACAGTGCATTGTGTGAACAAAACCAGTGTGTCCGCTAAATCAAGGGAAGGTGGAGGGAGTTTAATCAAGTCAACTTTTATTTATACTGGTTAGTCTCAATGAGTCACGAGGACTCATTTTCAAGAGAGACTTGTTTTAGACAAAACCACACATATTATTATTATTATTATTATTATTATTATTATTATTATTATTATTATTATTATGTGTGTTCAAAGCTCTCCCTCCGGGAGAGCTTTGAACACGTTCCGAGGGAGGCGGGGAACATGGAGTCCGAGTGGGCCGTGTTCCGCGCCTCTATTGTCGAGGCAGCTTATCGGAGCTGTGGCCGCAAGGTTGTTGGTGCCTGTCGTGGTGGCAACCCTCGAACCCGGTGGTGGACACCGGCAGTGAGGGATGCTGTCAAGCTGAAGAAGGAGTCCTATTGGGCCTTTTTGGCCTGTGGGACCCCGGAAGCAGCAGATAGGTACCGGCAGTCCAAGCGGCATGCGGCTCGGGTGGTTGCTGAGGCAAAAACTCGGGCGTGGGAGGAGTTCGGAGAGGCCATGGAGAATGACTTCCGTACGGCTTCGAGGCGATTCTGGTCCACCATCCGGCGTCTCAGGGGGGGAAAGAGGTACGAGACCAACACCATTTATGGTGGAGGTGGCGTGCTGCTGACCTCAACTCGGGATGTTGTGAGTCGGTGGGCGGAATACTTCGAAGACCTCCTCAATCCTACTGGCACGTCTTCCACTGAGGAAGCAGAGCCTGGGGACTTTGGGTCGGGTTCTCCGATCTCTGGTGCTGAGGTCGCCGAGGTGGTTAAAAAGCTCCGCGGTGGCAAGGCTCCGGGGGTGGATGAGATTCGCCCGGAGTTCCTTAGGGCTCTGGATGTTGTAGGGTTGTGTTGGCTTACGCGACTCTGCAATATCGCGTGGACATCGGGGGCAGTTCCCTTGGATTGGCAGACTGGGGTGGTGGTTCCCCTATTCAAAAAGGGGGACCGTAGGGTGTGTTCCAACTATAGGGGGATCACACTCTTAAGCCTCCCTGGTAAGGTCTATTCAGGGGTTCTGGAGAGGAGGGTCCGTCGGATAGTCGAACCTCGGATTCAGGAGGAGCAGTGTGGTTTTCGTCCTGGTCGTGGAACACTGGACCAGCTCTACACCCTCAGCAGGGTCCTGGAGGGTGCGTGGGAGTTTGCCCAACCAGTTTACATGTGCTTTGTGGACTTGGAGAAGGCATTCGACCGCGTCCCTCGGGGGGTTCTGTGGGGGGTACTCCGGGAGTATGGGGTACCAGGCCCTTTGATAAGGGCTGTTAGGTCCCTGTACGACCGGTGTCAGAGCTTGGTCCGCATTGCCGGCAGTAAGTCAGGCTCGTTTCCGGTGAGAGTTGGACTCCGCCAAGGTTGCCCTTTGTCACCGATTCTGTTCATAACTTTTATGGACAGAATTTCTAGGCGCAGCCAAGGTGTTGAGAGGATCCGTTTTGGTGACCTTAGAATCGCTTCTCTGTTTTTTGCAGATGATGTGGTCCTACTGGCTTCATCAGTTCGTGATTTACAACTTTCACTGGAGCGGTTTGCAGCCGAGTGTGATGCGGCCGGGATGAGGATCAGTTCCTCCAAATCCGAGGCCATGGTCTTGAGCCGGAAAAGGGTAGCATGCCCTCTCCGGGTCGGGGAGGAGGTCCTGCCCCAAGTGGAGGAGTTTAAGTATCTCGGGATCTTGTTCACGAATGAGGGAAAACTGGAGCGTGAGATCGATAGGCGGATAGGTGCAGCGTCCGCAGTGAAGCGGGCGCTGTACCGGTCTGTCGTGGTGAAGAGAGAGCTGAGTCAAAAGGCAAAGCTCTCAATTTACCGATCGATCTACGTTCCCACCCTCATCTATGGTCATGAGCTTTGGGTTATGACCGAAAGAACAAGATCTCGGATACAAGCGGCTGAAATGAGTTTTCTCCGCAGGGTGGCTGGACTCTCCCTTAGAGATAGGGTGAGAAGCTCAGTCATCCGGGAGGGACTCGGAGTAGAGCCGCTGCTTCTCCACATCGAGAGGAGCCAGTTGAGGTGGCTCGGGCATCTGGTTAGGATGCCTCCTGGACGCCTCCCTGGTGAGGTGTTCCGGGCATGTCCCACCGGGAGGAGACCCAGAGGAAGACCCAGGACGCGCTGGAGGGACTATGTTTCTCGGCTGGCCTGGGAACGCCTTGGGATTCCCCCGGAGGAGCTGCTCCAAGTGGCTGGGGAGAGGGAAGTCTGGGCCTCCCTACTTAGGCTGCTACCCCCGCGACCCGACCCCGGATAAGCGGAAGAAGATGGATGGATGGATGGATGGATGGATGGATATTTATTATTATTATTATTATTATTATTATTATTATTATTATTATTATTATTATTATTATTATTATTATTATTATTATTATTATTATTATTATTATCATTATTATTACAGAGGAATTCAATGCCCACATGGGTAATGACAGGATGACCTGGAAGGGAATGATTGGGAGGAACGCCTTCTCCGATCTGAATCCGAGCGGTATTCTGTCATTAAACTTCTGTTTGTCATAATTTGTCCAGTACCAACACCATGTTCAAATATAAGGGGGTGTCCATTAGTGCACTTGGCACCGCACCAGGATGCCCTAAGTTATAGATTGATGATTGACCTTGTAGTTGTGTCTTCTGATACGTGGCTATTTGTTTTGGACACTCAGGTGAAGAGAGGAGCTGAGCTGTCTACTGATCACCACCTGGTAGTGAGTTGGATCAGATGGTGAGGGAACATGCCAGACAGACCTGGTGTAGTTATGGTTTGCTGGGAACGTCTGGCAGAAGAACCCATAAGAAAGATCTTCAACTCACACCTCCGAGAGAGCTTCAACTGTATCCCAGCTGAGGGAGGGGACATTGAGTCAGAGTGGGCCATCTTTCGTGCCACAATTGTTGAAGTAGCTGCCTTGAGCTGTGGCCACAAGGTTGTCGGTGCTTCTCTTCCTCAAACACGGTGTTGAACACATCGAGTTAGGGAGGCTGTCAAGCTGAAGGAGGAGTCCTATCAGGTCATGTTGGCTGGTGGGACTCCAGAGGCAACTGAGGAGTGCCAGAGGGCCAAGAGGTCTTGGCCGTTGCTGAGGCAAAAGCTCAGATGTGGGAGGAGTTTGGTGAGGCCTTGGATAAAGACACTCGGTTGGCTCCTAGGAGATTCTGGCAAACAATCACGCGGTTAAGGATGGGAAAATAGCTCTTTACTATCACTGTGTTCAGTGAAGGTGGGGTGCCTTTGACCTTAAAGGACAACATCCACCAAGACAGTAACAATTCACCATATTGGACAATTACTGTAGTAGAATATGATGTCTATTTTCATTTTTGCAATTGGGCCAGGCGAGCGTTAAAAACAACAACAACAACAACAACCGAGTCCCGGATGAATCCGGAAACCCGGCCGAAGATTGCCGAAGTGTGAAATCACGTCATTGAAGTCTCCCCCTAAAAAGGCAGGAGTGAGTTCGCCATGGAGGTTTATGAGAGAACTGCAGTTGATCGTGTCCTACGTGGATGCGTGATCTCTAAATATTTCCTGGTGCAGTTGTGTGTACAGCTGGACCAGCTGGACCAGCGCTCCGTTTTTATTTATTTATTTATTAGAACACCGCTGCGGTTAAAACGCTGCTCTCACTCACTCCTCTGCCCGCTGCCTCGGAGCCAGCCGCGTCTTCTCCCGGCTGCGTTCTGCTGGTCACCTTTGAAGTTCCTTCACGCTGCGGTTAAAACTGTTGCTGCTCTCACTCTGCCCATGAGAGGAGCCAGCCGCGTGTCTTCTCCCGGCTCCGCGTTTCATCAGGGCTCGGCTCCGTAGCCTTGCGGGGAGCACGCGCGCTCAGAGCTCCTCTGCGGCTGCCTTTTTAATTCTGTACTCCCCGACCTGGCTGTCAGGTCACGGGGAGAGAATAAAAAGTGGGTGCACGCTCAGAATATGACATCAGTGAGTGACCGCGGGATTAATCAACATGCAGATTTATTAACAAGGGAATATTAAATATGTTTCGCTTTTTTTTCTTCCTCTGAGCAGCGGAGGTGCTGTGCTGATCAGCAGACAGTTGTACAATTATTACTGAGGAAATATTAAAATGACACAACACGACTACTTGTAAAAGTCTGACGTTTGTCCCACACATCGTTTTTATTAGTTGTATTCTCTGGTCAGAAGTTGATGCATGCTTGTTATAACTCCGCCTATAACTCCAAGGCGGAAACTTCAGTGATGTCAATGCCCATATATGGAGAGGGGCAGATTTTCCCGGAGCTGCATGCTAAAATCTGCTATAAATCATGAAATAACACATTTAGCTTTATTTCTCTACAATATAAATAAACACTCCTGTTTTATTTTTAAATAAACTAATAAATATTAATGGTGATGCAATTTGAAAACATGGTGGGTGTTGTCCTTTAACTAGTGATGTTGTCGGGACATGGAAATAGTGGCGGACTTAGACATTTTGGGGCCCCAGGCAAACCTTTGTAAAGGGGCCCTCCCCCAAGTCAGCCTAAATGTACCATTAGGCCCTGCCCTGAAGGTCAAAGATTTTCATGTTCATACTCTAATACTGGGAACTAGACAATAAAAACAACCTGTTTTTTTCTCTACTTTAATAAGGTACAACTATCCTTTAAAGTCTTTTTGCAAAACATGTTTTATTATTGCAATAAAAGGCTCTAAATCAAGTCTTACACCAAAATTCAACAACACTAAATAAACACAAACGAATAGAGAGGGTAGATGTGAGCAATACAGTAGAAATATATTTTCCTAAATTAGAAGATTTTCACAACTTTAATTCTTTTAACGTTATATTACATATTCTGTAACAGGGAACAGTTGTTAGATCAATGTGAAAAAGTGAGTGTGTGTAGTTGAGATGTGGTACTTTGAGATGAATTCACACACTGGCTTGATATGAACAGCAAGATGTCCAGGCATGAGACACTTTTTACAGCATTAAGTGATCATGAATTACCTTGATTATTCAGCTGGACTTCTATGAAAGTTGTCTTCTGTCTTGTTTCTGGTCTTTAATGATGCATGTTTAAAGACTGCATCTGAAAAAAAACAATATGTTAGTGTTGGAGGAAATAAAAGGAAAAATAAGACATTATTACATTTAATACATGTGAAGGCTCTCATTTATCCAAGTTTCCATAATTAAGACTGAAAGTTTTGACTTCTTTTTAAACCTTAAGACTTACACAGACTGTAAACTAAATGACTAAAATAATGTCACTTTTCATTTATATCAATTTTTACATTTTAGATAACAATTTAATTTAGTAATCCTAGCCTTTTGATGTTGTTTTAAACTAACAGTGGCATTTCTGTCCAAAGCAAACCAGTCATTATTAAAACACGTTTTTGCATTACTCTGAAAGCTATAAGTTGTGCTTTGTAATGTAATTAATGAAGGAAATATGGACCAAATAACTAAACAACGACAATCTGATGAAGTTTTAACAGTCAAATATTTTGTAAAATGGTTGAGGAAAAAAAAAGATAACTGTGGAATATTTTAGATCTATTCTATTCAATTTATAGTCCATATATTTTAATAGCCAAAGTAGGTAAAACATAAAATCCCCTCTATCTCTCCTCGTTTTAAGTCAGAAGATTTAGGCCGAATATCTTTTAATATTTTGATACAGAAAGAAAACATGAAAATAGTAGTTGTCTCAGCTGATTATTGTTAGGATTTCTTTACCCAACCTACAAAATAATTCCTAAAACTCTTATCTCATCTTCTTCACTGGCTGCCTCAGCGGCATTCACTTCCTGTATCCCCCACACTTATGGGCCGCCCGTCATTATCAGCAGTTGATGAAGTTTTAGACCCATTAAAAAACTTTGTCACTTTCGGTAGTGTAGAAACATACGTTTTTGTTTTTTCACGCTTTTCACATTTTTCCGCTCCGCTTTCGTACCTTCGCGTTGGCTTCATCTTTTTTCTGTCTCCTCTCTCCCGCTTCTCACTCAAGCAGCATACAGCACTTCCTGGATTTTTGGGTGATGTCATGATGGAATAGTCCATTTTAGTAGGGGGGTACAGAAATCGACCGTTTTTTGTATTGCGTTTTTAATGATCGTTTTCATCGTAACTATAATTATTTTTATGTTAAACGTACATTAACAAGCAGGAGCAATGTCAGGGATGTAGGTGACTGGCCGGGGCGGGGCCCCTGCTGATTGGGGGCCCCAGACAACCGCCTCGTTCGCCTTAATGGTACACCCACGTCTGCATGGAAGGAATACTTTTTGAACCTTCTCAATCCCATTGGCATGTCTTCCACGGAGGAAGCAGAGTTGGGAGACTTCAGGCTTGGTCTGTCCATAACCATGGCGGAGGGTGCTGAGGTAGTTAAAGAGGAACTAAACTCCAAATTAACTTTTTTTAGCTGATAAACTCCCTAGAATGTGTCTAAAATGTTGTATAGCACTATTTCTGTGTTAATCTTCACATATTTGTGCGTATTATTTTAAATCGGCAATATTTGGTCTAAAATCGTGTTTACGGTAACCCTATGGGTTGAACAGAGGTATTGCAGCTTAATTTTCTTATTGGTCAAGGACTGTTCACTCTGACGTGTCTTGTTCACTCTGATGTCACAAAAGTGGTTCAACCAGAGCCAATCCCCTGCAGAGATGAGAAGGTCCGCGCTGCAGTTCATACCTTATATGGAAGTGGTACATTGCACGCCGGAAAAGTACTGCAACGCATATTATAGTTTTTGGAATGACACTAGTTATTTGTGTATTTCAACTTATTTATTTCAAGAATACTTTTCACGTCATCGAAACTATGTGGTTGTAGTCGTTTTCTTATGGTGCAATGGACGAGTGAAGCATGTATGCCAAGTTGGGGCAGTGGTGGAAGTTCAAGTTTGGGGTCTGAGAGACCCAGGTTCGAACCCTGGTCGTTGTGGTATTGTGGTATTATTTTTTTTTAGGCCTTTTGTTTTGGATAGATCAGGTGGGAATAGATAAATACATCTACATAATTATTCTTTGTTGTTGCTTGCTGTAAGTTGTTTGCTAGAGTTTTAGTTTGTTTTAGTTTGTTGCTAGAGGGGGCGTGAACGCAGCTCAACCACCCACCTCCTCCCCTCCTTGTCTCTTGACACGCCCATTTTCATGAGGGTTTTTGAATCTGGTATGGAGGCGGAGCTACAGATCCACAGGCGGGTTAGCACCACTTTAAAAAGCTCCATGGTGGCAGGGCTCCGGAACTGGATGAGATTCATCCTGATTTCCTTAAGGTTTTGTATGTTGTGGTGCAGTCTTGATTAAAAAGCCTTTACCCATAGAAATTGGGTGCAGTGCCGCTGGACTGGCAGACTGGGTTGGTGGTTCCCCTCTTCAAAAATGGGGACTGAATGGCAGGGGCGTGCAGGGGGGGCGGGGGTGGCTAAGAGGGCTTGAGCGCCTGCCCCTTTTTCTCCTTGCCCCCAAGTGCCCTTTTGGTCTTTTTTATGTATTTTTATTTTTTAATTTCCTATTCCTAAGCCCTCCTCTGACACATAATAACATGCACTAAATTTTTTTTTTTTTAAATTTTATTATTATTAATTTTTTTGTATTTTGCAAGAAAAACAACATAAGCCCTCCGGTCACGTACCAACACTACATTCCCCACAATGCAACAGCAGTAGTAGGGGTGGGGCCAATCTGATCCGGACCTCACATTCAGGAAATCCCTTTCAGTTTGCAGGCAGCTACAGCGTGTGGATTGGGTGAGTAGCATCTTAGCTAACAGATAGCCAACTTTTCATCGAAAAATGTCCGCTTTATGGAAGTATTTTACACTAAACACCGCAAGACAGCAACGTGCAATGTCTGTAGAGCCCATAGCGTTATATTAAACTGCGGTCGTTAGTTTTACGTTGGACATTCGAGCTCCGGGGCTTCCGCAGGACGCCACTCTCGCCAAACCCAAACAGGGAGACCGACAGCGGCCAGTTGCATCCAGTCCGACCTGCTGTCTGACCGTCCCGCCAATAAAAATGTTATATACTTTCAAGGCTATTCATAGCCTCGCCCCTCCTTACCTGTCTGATCTCCTGCACATTACCACCCATTCACGCTCCCTTCGTTCTTCCTCTTCCATCCACCTTAACGTGCCTCTTGTCCGCCTCCGCACCATGGGACACAGAGCCTTTTCTCACTCTGCTCCCCAACTCTGGAACGCTCTTCCCCCAGACATCCGTAACATTGACTGCCTTCTGACCTTCAAATCAAAACTCAAAACTCATCTGTTCAAGTTAGCCTTCTCACTTTAATTTTTCTTTTTTATGTAGTTATTTTATATATTTTCTTTTTTGTGTGTTTTTTAATTGATTTTAATTTTTCTTTTTACCGGTATATAGTTATTTTATACTGTTTTTATTGTGTTTTTAATGCTGTAAAGTGTCCTTGAGTGCTTTGAAAGGCGCTACCAAATAAAATGCATTATTATTATTATTATTATTAAAAACACACCGCTGAAGCCACGGAGCTCAAATGTTCACAGAGAAGTTGCTAAACTTCATCATAATTAATGACCAACAGCTATCAGCTGTAGAATATGAAGGATTTTGCAGCTTGATACTTGCAGCCAACAGTAAACAATCATAAAAAAGCATATTAATTAAATATCACAAGAAAACTGTGTTAAAAAAACGAAACATATACAGCTACATTATTAAAAAATGTAAAATACAAAAGGCAGAAACATGTCTGTGTTGATTTATGCCAAGAACTTAGCAGATGTAAACTATTTAATATTTTATTTAATTCATTTATTCATTCATTTAAAAGAGACAAAATAAATCAAATTAATCAAAAAGAAAACATTGAATGAAAAGAGTGCAGAAAGAAGAAAAAAGATCTTATATCACTCCCTTATAATAATCATTGAACCAGTCCAGCCCTTGGCTTGTAGCAAATTTGTTTTTTTGGCCCTCCATGTATTTGACTTTGACATCCCTGGCTTATGCAATAAGGAGCACATCGCCCGTCCAAAACCTATCATCTCTCCATAATGGATATATGTCCGATCTTCTAACTTCCTTTGCTGCATAATGTACATTGCATTTATTCTAGCGTTAGGTAAATGTATCTTGAAGGAGAATAGCACTTAAATAAAAGTCCAACAAGAATATTCATTTAGAATTAAAAATAACTCACCCTGATTTACCATAATAGATATAATGTATGTAATAACCAATCAAGTTGCTCCTATCCAATAAAAGCGTACAAATGAAGAGGAAAAACCTCTATCCAGACTTTGATGCTGCTCTGCTTTTCTGAATGGACCATCTTCATCTCCACTGCAAGTATAGCAAACCAGGCAACTCCTTTTTAAAATAGATTACCAAAAAGTTGCGTTGTGCCCTTGTTTTTCAATTTTGAAATGTATTATTGTTTATTAAACTCTGAACGCTGTGACTTTGTTAATATTCTGTCCTAAAATGTGGTTAGATGTGCCCCCTTTTTTTTTGAGCACCTGCCCCTTTAGTGGGCTCTGCACGCCCCTGCTGAATGGTGTGCTCAAATTATAGGGGCAAAACTCTCTTTAGCCTCCCTGGTAAGGTCTATTCAGGGGTACTGGAGAAGTGAGTCAGATCGTTGGTCGAACCTCAGATCCAGGAGGAACAATGTGGTTACCGTCCTGGCTGTAGAACACTGGATCAGCTCTTTGCCCTCACTAGGGTCCTCGAGGGGTCATGAGAGTTTGCCCATCCAGTCTAAGTATGTTTTGTGGACTTGGAGAAGACTTTCAACTGTGTTCTTTGAGGTACGCTGTGGTGGTGCTCTGTCCTCGAGGCTCAATGAGACTAACCTGTAGAAATAAAGGTTGAAGTAAATGAATAAAGCTTATCCTAAATATTGACGGTGTACTGCTTGGTGTGAACCAACTTAAGTTGAATGAGGGGAAAATGGCAGTTCTAGGGGTGACATAGAATGGATACTACTACTACTAAAAAAACTAAACTAAACAATACAACATCTTGCCACTTTGTTGGTTGTTTAAAATTATTTTGCACAAAACTACAAGTCAAGAACAACTCTACAGAACTTTTTTACCTTAACTTCTTGATGTAAAATTTACAACCTCTCTTGAAGTTCAAAATGATTTTTAGCTGCCTGGAAATGTCACCAGCAGAGACAGTATGAGACCTCTCAATCGATAAGTTGCTACAGGAAGGGTAAATGGATGCTCTGCCACTGGAACGACAGGTGACAGGTTAAAGTTGATCTGTTTCATTAAAAGATGAAAACAATATAATCGAAAAGGTTCACCCCTCTGCTGGAACCGCATGCCAACCTTTACCAACACAAAAAAAGAAAAATCTCTTGATCAGCTCCTGGGAGGGAGGTGTACAATGTAAGCCCTCAGTGTGGAGCAGAGAACTACTATGATGCCCAGAAGGGCCCAGAGTGAGACAGATGAGGGTGAGGCAGGTGTGGGTGTTTCACCTTTCCCACCCACATTTTGATGTTGTCAATTCGGGGAGTCAAACCGGCAACCTTCCGATTACAAGCCCACCTTCTATAACCTCTGTCCCCCTCCTGCTTTAACTGTTAGTTTTAAGTTAAATAAATAGGTATCAAATGGGAAATTATTAATTATCCTACTTTAAAACCATAGTATTTTTTACCAATATACTGTACTGTTGTATAAGTGGAGAGAAGGTCTGTGGAATTGGGAGGAAGAGGCGTGGGGATGAGGGGTAGCATGCACTTTGTGGTTAGCTGGGGTTGATGTTAGGGGGATGTGTTGTGATTGTTGGCAAACCTGCGCTCAGGAGGGGAAGGGGCTCTGCGCACGTCAATATGTGTGTTTGCATTAAAGAAAATGTTGCACAGAACACTATTGCACGTTCAGCCTTAAAAAACTGAAAGTTATGCACCATAACTCATGTTCCCTGAAGGAAGGGAACGAGGTGCAACATAAATGCTATGGGAAATTGCGCCCCGCGCGATTACCTGAAGGAATTCAATCACGCCTTTACGGCAGGGGCGTCAGCGTCACACCAGAGTCCCCTCCCTCTGGGTATTTAAGATGCGGACGCCCATCCTACTTTCTCTACAATGCACTTCACCGAGCTTTCAGCATTGAAAGGGCCAGGTATGTTGCACCTCGTTCCCTTCCTTCAGGGAACATGAGTTATGGCGCATAACTTTCAGTTCTCTTATCAGTCAGTCACTCGGTGCAACATAAATGCTATGGGAACGTAATCCATTCACGCCCTTGAAATGCTCAGCAAAATACATGCGAGAACATCTGCCTTAATACGACAGGTATTTCCCAGCCGCTCTCTACAAGGTATGTAGAGAGCACAGCCTGACAAGAAAAATGCCACATGTAGAAACATCAACCTGATGTTACCACTGGACACAGATGAAAACACCAGCTAGAGACAGCACAAGCGTTCTCCGCTAGTGTACCCATCATCTCCTTTTTCCCTGGAAATTTTGAGAAACAGGAGGAAATGGGCAAGGGACCCCTTACGCCACTGGCAACCAGATGGCAATGTGGAGGTAAAGAACCCAGTTCAAGCACAGGGTAACCTTCCAGGTCCCCAGGGAAAAGAAATTCATATATACAAGGGGCACGCACAAGTCCCTCATCTGCTCCTTGAACAGACAACTTACTAGGACTGTTAAAGGGGGCCCCATCCTGATGTTGGAGACCAGAGGGGAACCCTTCCACTGAACATCTCCCAAGTAAACATAAACACCAAGGGACTCCCTTGTGTATGTTGTTGCTGTTTGTTTTTTGGAGAAAAAAACGATCCGACTTTAGGCCCTCAGCCAGTCCCCTTCAGTGGCCAAGCTGAAAGCTTCCACAGCTCCGGACGTGGGTGCAGGAGCTGACCACGTGCCTGAGTCAGCAGGTCCCTGTGGGAAGGCAACTCCCATGGTATCCCTGATAACATTGAGATCAATTCCGGGAACCACGGTTTCTGTGGCCACCTGGGGGCTATCAGTATCAGGAAGAGGGTTCCCTGACGTACACGTTCCAATGTCACTCGGATCAGAGGGACAGGTGGAAAATCATAGTACAGCACCCCTGCTGGCCAATCATGGGCCAGAGCATCCATTCCCAACAGTGCGTCTGTTTTCTTTAAAGAGAAGTAAAGGTCACACTGTGAGCTAGCTCTGCAAGCGAATAAGTCCATTGAGGCTCTCCCAAATCGTGACCAGACCTGATCCACGACTCGTGGGTTCAGTCTCCATTCTGACGCCAAAAGAGGCCCTCTCGAGAGGGCATCTGCTCCATAATTCAGTTCACCGGGAACATGAGTCGCCCTGAGCGACAATATTCTCGGAGCACACCATGTGAGCAACTTCCGCGTCAGGCCGAGGAGGGCTTGGGATCTTGTCCCTCCCTCCCTGTTGATGAAGGACACCGTGGTCCTGTTATCTGATTTCACCAGGACGTGCTGCCCTGCAATCAGACCTTTGCCAAAAAAGTATTTCACTGACAGGAATACGGCCAACAATTCCAGGAAGTTGATATGTAATCTTGCTTCCTGTTCATTCCAAAGGCCTCGGGCATTCTGATTTCTGCAGACCACCCCCCATCCTGTTTTTGAGGCGTCCGTTGTGATGTCCACACGAGACGAAACTCTACCTAGCGGGACCCCTTCCGTGAAAACAGACAAGTCTCTCCAAGGTTCCAGGGCCCTCAGGCACTCTGAATCTATCCTGAGCTTTCCTGTTCGACCAAGCAGGGCAGGTTGTGTCTGTTGGTTTAGCCACACTTGTAGGGCTCGCATTTTGAGCAATGCGTGTGGCACACAGGGTATGGCTGCCACCAAGAGGCCTAAGAGGCATTGGCACGTTTTCAGGGGGACCCACTGATCCAGTTTAAACTTTGCCAGGCAATGGTGAATCGAGGAAACTCGTTCCTTTGAGAGCCATGCTCTGTACCGGATGGTGTCGACCTGTACTCCCAGAAATATGGTAATCCGAGATGGGGTTAGGTCACTCTTTTGTAGGTTTATGACAAAACCAAGAGACTCCAGTTGAGAAATCACCCTACAGGAGTGTGACTGGGCCTGTATTCTGCTTCCGGCCAGAATCAGGAGGTTATCCAGGTAGTTCATAATCCTGACTCCTTGATTCCTAAGAGGGGTCAGGGTTGCATCCAGACATTTAGTAAATGTACGAGGAGCCGTCTTCAAACCGAAGGGTAAGGCTTTGAATTCATAAGCCTTCCCTTCAAAAGCAAAATGGAGGAATTTCCTGTGCTTCCTTCACACGCCCACATGGAAGTAGGCGTCCTTCAAATCCACTGTACATGCGTAGTCTCCTGGTCTCACAGACTGAAGGACCTGCCGCAGTGTAAGCATCTTGAACTTGAAAGTTCTTATTCTCTTGTTCAGAGTCCGGAGATCCGGGATCGGTCTCAGGGAATGATCCCTTTTGGGTACCAGGAAGTACTTGCTGTAGTGACCGGAGCATAGTTTGCGTTTCAGGACCAAACTTATTACTCCTTTCTGTAGCATCGTCAATACTTCCTTCCTCAGTACGTGTGCACGTGCAAGGTTAATATTGGATTGCAGCACCCCTGTGAAGGGCGGCGGTCTCTTGGCAAACTGCAGCTTGAGCCTATGACATATTTTCTTCATGACCCATTCGTTTGGTAGACACGCCCTCCGGGCCTGCGCGTGCGCCATGAGCCTGGAAGGCATGTCTAATCGCAGCTTGTCATGTTTGAGTGCGGGAGGGGTGGCCTTTGACCCCTCTCGCGAGCTCTCGAGCAGGCTGGTCAGCCCGACAGAAGATATTGCGAGATCTGACTGTCTCAGACAGAGCTCGCGCATCTTGTTGCGGTTCATAGTTTGACCAAGTGGTTTGTGTTTTATAAAAGTGGGACTCGAGTCAAGAACCAGGGCAGTTTGTGCTTTGGTACTTTTATTTTTGTATATGCATGAAACAGTGTTTGTTTTTATTACACATACAGTAGGCGAGTCATGTTCAGTGCGCACACACATGTCACCAGCTCCTTGTAGTGTTTTACAAGTGAAGACTGGGCTCAAAAGGTCAGGTTCCCGTACCGAGTGGGCGGGCAAACCTGTAAAATCATGAGTTTGTCCTGTTTCATCAGGCCCGAATCTGCTTTCCACATGGGGTCATCGAGGAGGCCCTCGGCCTGGCCGCCTGATGCTGAAAAGGCTCTCCGTCGCCAGCGGGTCTCTTCCGCGGAGGGCCACGCATGGCTTCCTTGGGGGGTGCAAAGCTTTTCCTCGGCAGCCCCTCGCGGAGGGCTTCCGCCTGTTTGCGTCTTTGTTCCAGCCTGGCCTGGATGCGTTCCAGGGCTCCCCCGAAGAGTCCCGTCGGCTCGATCGGGTGCTGGAGGAAGGGGGACCTCTGGTTTTCTGGGAGGTCCGTCAAAGTCAACCAAAGATGGCGCTGGGCGACAACCACTTCTGCCATTGCTCTGCCTTGCGTGATGGCTATTGTCCCCATCATACGGAGCACGAAGTCAGAAGCCCTGCGGCCCTCCTCCATGGTGGAGGAGGCCCGCCCTCCTGGCGGCTCCAGATGAGCCGCCAGGGTCTCCTCTATCTGGGGTGCGCTGGTGAGACCTATTGCCTCCATTCCTGCAACATCCAGGAGCCGGGATAGTGGAAGCATCATGGGAGCTCCGGATTCCACCCAGGAGCGCGTGAGCTCCATGAGGAAGTCTGGGAAAATGGGCATTCTGCGACGTCGTCGGTTGCTGCATCGCGTAGAAGTAATTTCCCGCCAGCTTTGTAACCTGTTGGTGAGGCGTGGGGTCTGGCCACGCGACCTGCAGGGCGTCCGCCGCCCTGTGGCACAAGTCGAACAGAGCAGGGACCGACACGTCTGGTTCCGGTAGAACTTGCGCCAGGTTCTGAGAGGAATCTGCACTTTCCCCTCTGCGACCGTACTCAGCGTCTTGGTCAGACACTTCGGGCGTCGAGTCCTCAACAGGGACAGAGGAGCCCGACACGTTCTCATCCCCGACCTGACCGTTGCATTCCAGGTCCATGTTCTCGAGCTCTGGTTCGGGAGCAAGTAGTTCTGTGTGGTGTGCGGCCTTCAGCGCCGCAGCCTTCTCCATGGTCTTAGCCAACGAGTCCGCGCGGCGCTTCCGCACTACCGCAGGCATCCGACAGCAGTGGGAGCAGGAGTCAGGGGATTCCAGCGCTTTTCTTGCGTGCAGGATCCCTAGGCAGACAGGACAGGCCTCGTGGGTGTCCGTCGCAGAGAGGGAGTAGCCGCAGCCGCTGGGGCAGGGGCGCGAGCGAGGGCTCGCCGTCCTGCTGGTTTTCTTCAGAACCTTTGACCTCCGTTTTCCCTTCTCGGGAGCCATGTCCGGAGACAAGAAGCGTAGAGGCTGTTCCTAGTTTCCTTTTGATCGAAGACGTCCTCTCCGTCGTGTTGCTTTCGCTGGCTAGCCTGCTAAAGGTTAGCAGGGAGTGTTGTGATGCAGTTAGCGCTGTCGAGCGAAGCAGCTGCGGAGAGAGAAGAAAACTTCGAGGTAAGTAGAAAAACGCTGAATTAGCTTCCGCCAGCCCAGCAGTATGCAGGAAAATTTCTCTGTACGCTCAGCGTAGGGAGCAAGCTCACCTCTGATCGAGCAATGTGACAACAGAGAAGTCCCACGAAGTTCAGGTTTAAGCGAGGTGAAGGGCAATAAGAGAAAGTAGGATGCGCGTTAGCGTCTTAAATACCCAGAGGGAGGGGACTCTGGCGTGACGCTGACGCCCCTGCCGTAAAGGCGTGATTGTATTTCTTCAGGTAATTGCGCGGAGCGCAATTTTCCATAGCATTTATGTTGCACCGAGTGACATGACTGATAAGGGAACTGTTTATTGTACAGACCTGCAGAACTATTATATAAATATGATTTTTTTTTCATTCATTCAACCTTTATTTAAACAGATAAATCACATTGAGCCTCGAAGACTCATTTACAAGTGAGATCTGTTGGACAGACAATAAAAGTGGTGAAAAATGACACATAGGGTTTGGAGACAAAAATAATTCCTAACACATTTTTGACCTCTGATAATTATTATATTTCTGGCCTGAATGATCATCTACTTTAAAACACGGGCTGCTCCACCTGATCCACTGAACAGAATAAATACTTTCTGAATGTCTCAGAAAAATCTGTCCTGTGGAAAACAATTTTTTTTGTGTTTAGTGTGAGCTTGGGTTGTATAGTTCCAGAAGTGTTTGTGAATAAAAGTGTAAAGATGTGATGTTGCAGCCTCATTTGACTCACTTACTGATTTAAAAACAACTTTATGAAGGAAAAGAGGAGGCACAAGTGATGATGCTGATGATGCTGTGCCAGCAGCCTCTGGGGAGAAAGCTGACTCCACAGTGGGAGACAGTTCTCATCATGTGGACACGAGCAGGTCTAGCGCCCCCCAAAGTTGACGAGCCATAAACCTCCATCCACCCAGCCCAGAGGCAGAAGGACCGAGAAGGACCGAGGCTCCGCGTCTCTCACTCCCTGGCTGCTCCTCAGCAGGTGCAGCATCTTGAAGGACACGCGGCGGCGCGCACGGACCCGCACGGAGGTAAGGACGCGCAGGGCGCGGGCTGAAAGGTGGAGACGGAGGGTGGAGGAGGTAGAAAACAACATGCTGCTGAAGCTGCATGGAGACAGCTGTTCACAGCTGATGATCCGGAGCTTCAGCTCCGCAATGCAGAAATGTAGAGCCAAAGATCTTTTCCTTTAAATGACGTCTGCAGCACGGACTGAGGCACAAGCTGTGATTTTATAACGGGTGTGTGTGTGGAGGATGTGTGTGTGCACATCATCATCCTCCAGCAGCCGAGGCGCAGAGCAGAGCATTGGAAATATTATTTGCATTTGTGTTTTGTAACAGTTCTGACTTTTAAATGAATGACAAGAGGCAGCAGCCTGTCAGCATGAGCCCTGCAAGTGTTGCCTCCAGCAGATTAACACTGCTGCACCATGAGAGACATGTCAACTGGTCTGGATCTGAGACCGTCCAGGGGGGTTCACCCCTCTGTTTCTGGAGGGACTGATGGTTCCGACGTCCTTCCATCAGGTCCTTTCTTCCATGGTCATGATCATGATCATGGTCAGGATCATGGTCAGGATCATGGTCAGGATCATGGGCGCGTCCTGAGGCTGCACTGGGAACAAACTGCTCCTCTCACTGGGATGCTTAACAGTCCTGAAGTGGTGAAATAATAAACTGTCTCTTGGTAAAATAAATCAATAAAATGAGACGAGCAGCTCTGAGTCATGAGTCAGAAAACTGTTTGAGATTCTGCATTTTTATGCTGGTTTCTTGTGAATAGTTGAAGAAATATTTCATTTTTTGTTTTTAATAGTGGGGTTCTGTAGAAATGTTATGAACAAATAATATCTTACCTGTAGACAGCTCAATACAATCTTAGTTCTATAGAAATGTTCATACAGTGGTGTAGTCTACATTTTTGTAGCGGTAAAGTTAGTTTTACGTTGGACACAGCTGAAGCCATGGAGCATGATAGTCCAACTAATTACCACGGTTGGTCCATATACTGTGCTTAGAAACCAAAGTAAACTGGTTAGTATAATGTAATCGTCAATTTATGAATTAATTTATGTTTGAACATTTCCAAATGTCTCTGATGCTTTTATTTGAATCATGTACAACAAACTTTGTACAACAGTTGGCTTTGTATTAAAAACACGTTATATAATTCAGTATCAAAGCAAAACATGTTCAAGTATGAAGTAGTATGTACTGACATATTAATTATACAATAATTTGCAGGGTAAGCAAATGTAATAAATGAGAACTACATTCCGATAGATTGTTATGGAAGTGTTTAACTGCTGTTTAACGTATCAGTGACACATCTAATGATAAGTCATTAGATGTGTCATGTGTATTAAAAGTGTCATTGGACACTTTGAAGTGGGTATACTGAAATACTCACCCGCTGCACGGGTATAGTCTGTATACCCGCATATCACGCAGACTACACCACTGTGTTCATATCTAATTCCACTGTGAGCATCTGAACAGTCTCCAAACATCTTCACTTAGACCACCTTCATGATCCGAACCACTTTACAAAGGGAAGTCCATTCTGATCCTGAGACCCTCTATTGATCCCATATGTGACATTAGAGACTTTACCTGGATGTCTTGTGGTAACGAAAAAGAACAGTTAATTAAAATATTTCCTACAAAAAAAAAATCTGCTTTTTCTAGATTTTATTCATAAGTTAAGATAAGATCAGCTTTATTACTACATCTGTGGCAGAACTTCTCCCTGGACACACTCTTGTACATTTCACAACACACACAAGTACAACAGAAAATTAAAGAATAAAACGTAATGAAAACAGCAATATTAACATTTTAATATAGCTTCTTGTTCTAATTGTTTTAGATGTGTTTCTTGTTCACTGGTGTGTACATACAGAGCAGATAATAACAGCTGAATGCAGAATGTTTCAGATACATTTTGAATGCTGTTAGTCAGAGCTGACCACTTGTAATCAGATTACTCACCGTGAAAGTGCAGGGGACGAACAGCCCCACTTAACAAACAGCAGGGACAAGACCAAAGTGAATTGCTGACATTTTCAAACAATACTCTAAAAAATGTCATTCATGTTCATATTAGTTGTATTTAATGAATATTTATAAAGTTTCTCAATACCCGGCTGCAGACATGTTATAATGCTCCTGTCAGAAGTTCCTGTCATTTGTTCTAGTAAATACTCAGTATGTTGTAAATAACCAAAAATTCACAATGATGTAAAGGTTTTAAAAATAGCATTTCATTATAACGTTACATAATCTTTGAGACTAGAGTAAAACCAGAGGCATCCCACTTTGACTTGGCCCCATTCAAACTGGTGTTTTGTTGGTCAGATTAATCAATAATCAATATTTCTCCAAACTGAAGCCATTCAGAGAGCGCTCTCTGCAGGTAGGAGGCCATGGCAACATTTCCACAGAACTGTCAGTTTCAACAGTTTTACAGAAGATGGGCACAATTCTAAAAAAGTTTATGCAGGAGTGGTGGATAATTATTGTTTAGTTTTGCATGTTTTATGAAAAATTATAAGAAGAAATGGGGTGCCATGCAAACATAAGGTATTTTGGAGGCCATGCAGTTCCTATTTACTGTATGGAAATGAAAAAAAAAATTGAGCTCACCATTTCCATATTTTGATTTGATGTTTATTCATTCATTTTAAAAGAACGATACAAAACAGTTTCATCAGATACAAGAATACAAGTAGGATAAAATGAAAGGAGCAGAAAGAAGATGAAATCTTATTATATCTGCCCCTTATTTCACAGTTTGTTCAACCAATGATAACCTTCAAACTACATCACAAAATGAATAACTACTTAATTTTTCTAACTGTAATACACAAACTACATCACAAAATGAATAACTACTTAATTTTTCTAACTGTAATACACAAACACACTAAGCTACATCATAAGTACAACATAAGTGTAATACACAAACACACTAAGTTACATCATATATAGTTTTTGAGCAAGTCCTTTTTGACCTTTTTCTTAAATGTATACATTGATTTTGCATTTTTAACATCACTCTCCAGAACATTCCACAATCGAACTCCCTGAATTGAGGTAGACCGTCCCTTTAAGCTGGTTCTGAATTGTGGTTTGATGAATATCTCTGTCCCTTTGAGATTGTAATAACTTTGTCTTTTTATAAAATGTCTTTGGATATTTAAAGGTAATGTGTTATAATGACACTATTATGACACTATCCTATTATTATTATATTATCCATATAGGGGGTCGCAGTTTTACTTTTAATGTATTTATGCGTTTACATGTGTGTATGCGTATGTGTGTGTGTGTGGTGGTGGTGGTGGGTGGGGTATGGGGGTATGTGTGTGCGTGTCAGGAGATGTAATGGTAGAGTAGGACCCAAAGATACAGATTTGCATGAAGTCATGTAAATAAGATTTAATAATCAAACTAAACGAGCATGTCAGGTTACCACTAGGAAAAAAATAAATCATTAGTACAAAGGAAACAGGCAGGGAGACAAACAGAATGAGCGAAGGAAGTGAAGAACAGTAGCTTAAATAAGCCTAGAGTGATGAGGTAAGTGGCTGCAGCTGAGGCTGATGAGAGACCAGGAACAGGTCTGAATAATGAAGCAGAGCTTAGAAAAGTAACTAATCACAGAGAAACACTGGGAAACAAACTGAACACAACATTTCTCAAAAGCCAACAGGAAATCACATGACCAAAAAAAGACAAAAGAGTAAATGATAAAAACCAAAAACTGCAGGTCCAGGTTAGGTTATTTGTCATGTGCAAAATCAACACGAGTAACAAACGCTTGGGACAAGAAGAACTGTCTCAACTCGCCAATTTTTTTTTTTCTTTTACAAAATAAAGAACAACAAGAAATTTAAAAGAATGCAGCAAAAATACTAAAAACATACAAAAAATCCTACTAACATACTAAAATATATAAAAAATCCTACTAACATACTAAAATATATAAAAAATACTACTAACATACTAAAATATATAAAAAATACTACTAACATACTAAAATATATAAAAAATACTACTAACATACTAAAATATATAAAAAATACTACTAACATACTAAAATATATAAAAATACTACTAGCATACTAAAATATATAAAAAAAATACTACTAGCATACTAAAATATATAAAAAAAAATACTAGCATACGAAAAACAAGGCGGCAAAGTTGAAAAAGAAATACATCTACAGGGTGATTCGTTAGCAGTGAAGCTCTTTCAACATCAGGTTTCTGTTCTGTTAGCAGGTCCGGTCCACAGCTTGATTGTAATAAGGACCGCAGCATCTGACCTCATGATCCGTTTTCGCATTGACCGGCCCTCTATGGCCCGGGACGCCCCGCCCCGCCTTCTAACCCGGGTTCAGCGTGTTCGCATTTTCCTTTTTTTCCCCGGCTTCGCCCTTGTTCTGGAACCATCTCACCGTGGTTCTATCGGGCCGAGCCCCACGGACCCAGTTTGACGTCATGTACTGCTCACATTTGATTCGTTGTTTGCAGCAGGGGCGGGACTCATTCAAACAACCTCAGCGCGAGGGTTGAATTTCATTCAAATTTAACTACAGAAACCCCTAAAACAATTGTTAGCTGAATTAGTTTTTCTGAGTTAAATTTTTGTTAATAACTGATCACAAATCAGCTTATGTTACAACGTAAATAACAACGAAGCGCGCACCCATTTCCGCCTTTCAGCGCGACTTGAATGTCATTAAAATATAACTAATATTGTCTAACTGTTGCGCGCAGCCAGGGTTTTAAAATATAACGAATAATCTCTAAGATTATTGAGTTATGGTTCATGGAATTGAGAAAGCCTCCCGGATGGGAGTCGAAATGTTTTTCTGTTACAAATAAAGTCCAGTTGATCTTGTATTGAACGCCTTTTTGACTTGACCTTTATGTTTTTGTAAGTTAAAGAAAAAAAATAGCTTATTGTAAGTGCTGTGGCTTTTNTTAGCAGGTCTTGTTAGCAGCATTAGCAGGTCTTGTTAGCAGGTCTTGTTAGCAGCATTAGCAGGTCTTGTTAGCAGGTCTTGTTAGCAGGTCTTGTTAGCAGGTCTTGTTAGCAGCATTAACATGTCTTGTTAGCAGGTCTTGTTAGCAGGTCTTTTTAGCAGGTCTTGTTAGCAGGTCTTGTTAGCAGGTCTTGTTAGCAGCATTAGCAGGTCTTGTTAGCAGGTCTTGTTAGCAGCATTAGCAGGTCTTTTTAGCAGGTCTTGTTAGCAGCATTAGCAGGTCTTGTTAGCAGGTCTTGTTAGCATTATTAGCAGGTCTTGTTAGCAGGTCTTGTTAGCATTATTAGCAGGTCTTGTTAGCAGCAGGTCTCGTTACCAGGTCTTGTTAGCAGGTCTTGTTAGCAGCATTAGCAGGTCTTGTTAGCAGCATTAGCAGGTCTTGTTAGCAGGTCTTGTTAGCAGGTCTTGTTAGCAGGTCCTATCAGCATGATTGGTGGTAGGCTAATAACGATCGCAGCAGCTGCCTTCACAGAGCACAGACAGAACCAATCTTGACCTTTATGTTTTTGTAAGTTAAAGAAAAAAAATAGCTTATTGTAAGTGCTGTGGCTTTTTAGCTGTCATCATTTTGAAAGTTCAGGTTTCAGCCCTTTGACGTCTCACAGTTATTCACAGGAACCTAACATTTCAGAAGCCAGGCCTCAAATCTTAGCGTGTAACATGTTACGTGGATCTTGCATCCATCTGGTTCTCACCTGATGAACTCCTGACCTCACTGAACAGCTGCATCAGTCAGCAAACACCAACAAGACTGCATGGCAATTTTCTGCACAACTACAGATCCACAGCCTTTTGGGTTATAATTTAGAGAAAACACACTTGTTCTAGTTAAAAACCTCATTTTGATCAACAATCCCTCCCACTGTGTAGTAATGAACCATCAGTTAAATCATTTAAACAATCTTTTCATGTCTGCAGTTGGTTTGCTGCACTGATGGCTGTTACTCCATATGAACTTGACATTTTTGTCTCACACTGAAAGACTGATACAGACTTCCCCATTGCTCCTTGATATTTTGATGTATTTTGCCCATCAACACAGGTGTGGCACTCTTCATTGTGTGTCATTGAATCAGAGCTATAAAGTGGCATAAATGTCAGAGGAACTCCATAGTCGCCTGTCAGGTGAAGCACTTTACACATTTTATAAGCCTGACCTCTGCTAATGCATTCTGTGGTGGGCTGTGTACACCCTGAGGACTTACCCCCTACTTCAGACCTAAGGCCTGAATTCACTCTGCTAAGAAGTGGGCTAACCCGCCGTGTGCAGAGTACATATCTAGCATTATGCTTCCTTTTCCTAAAGAGGTATAACAAACACTGCAGCACAATAATATTTTTTAAATACTTTGTAACTCAGCACCTTGCAAGTTCATTCTGTTTGGTGTGTTCCTGCAGCCTCCATCAATGTCAGCTTGGCACCACCATGCACTTACTTCCTGTTTGGTTTGACGCTTCAGTCCACCATCCGTGCTGATACTTCACCTGTGTCAGGAAACAGAGCACTTTTGAATCATCGTATCCACTTTCCATTTCTCATCTAACCCTTCAACGGAAAAAACAACTTATCTTATCTGGCCTCAGATTATGAGAGCAGATCCTCTCCCCTCATTTCTTTAAGTGCTTTAATTGTTGTCTTGATTCATGTAACAACAAGAAGGTTGGATGGTTGCCACTCAGGATTACAGCAATTTTGGAGTCATTACAGGAGATTTGATTTGTTTCCAGATGTCCTTCCGAGCTTTGGGTAAAGAATTTATTAGACAAAAAACCATTAGCTGACTAGAGTTAGATTGGTGCGCGATTCTGAATTTATTTAAGCTGTTTGGCAGATTTAGATTTGGCAGAAGGGACAAGTTTGTTGGACACGGTTTCTAGTAACAGGGAGTGCAGTCATTGAGAGACAGTCCATTCAGACGAACACTGCGTTCAGAACCACACTCTGAATTGTGAGTCTGTTTTCTGTGCTGCTCTGTGTCTCCCTGACAAAAATGTGTGATCTTTTGTTGACGCTTCAAATTGATTGCTCAGCAATTCACACACCAGCAATCAATAGTGAGATGCACTTATGGTACGGCAGAGAAGCAGAGACGTGACGACTTCTGCGTTTGCCTGGAAACAGACGTCTCTGTTCGTGTCTGCCGAGGAGAAAGACGCTCAGTCCTTGTCTGAATGCAGTTTGCACCGGGCGAGCCATGTATTCTCCCAGTGCACACTGCTCAACGCGTTCTGCGCATGTGCTCCAGTAGCTTGTGTAGAGAAGCAGAACTAATGAGAAAAATAAACCATGATCATTGTGCACATTTGTGTCCCACCCATTCAGCCGGTCTCGTCAGTGTGGTGTCATAAATCAGAAGTAAATTGAGTTTTTTTTAACTATTTGAAGCAGAGTGTGAACATCATTTATCTCCAATAAACAGCACGGAAGCTGTTCCCTTTGTAAAACCAGGAAAAAGATTGGATTAAAACATTTCTTAATACACTGTGGTTGCTGGATTTGGTTTATTTTGGTTTTGGATTGTGGGTGAATCAAAACCTTTTGTGCCACATCACGACATCTTAATCTAAACAGATCGTTTGGGCTTTAGGGGAAAAGTTAGCGTCCTGTGAGGCATTACAAATTAAGGCCCCATCCACTCTACTTCAGTTATTTTTAGACTGATACGCATTTTCCCCATTTATGAAGAAAAATTCAGTTTGCAATATAATTTTTTTTGTGTGAGATACTAACATCTATACTGTACTGAGAACATCTACACTAACATGTCAAAACACAGAAAGTACGGTGCTCCTATGGGGTCATGGGTCAAAATTAAATCTTAGGTTGTCACAGTCAGTTAGTTCAGTTTAGTAAACCATGTGCACAGACTGACAACAGCATCAGGGTCTATGAGCAGCAGAGGTTGTGTTTTTGTTTGTTTGTTCTCAGTTTGAATGAGACAAAAACACAACAGCAGAGGACTGAACAATCGAGCTGTCTAGTCTTATCAAGTCAAAGTCAAAGTCAACTTTATTGTCAAAACTGCAATATGTACAGGACATACACAGGATTGAAATTGCATTTCTCTCTGTCCCTCGGTGCAACAGTAAACATTTAAACACTAAAACACTAAAACATTTAATAAACATAAGCATAAAATGAAATAATAAAAGTGTAATACTGTCCTGAGTTTTTGCATAGTAGTTTTTGCATAGTAGTAGTATGAAAGTATGAAAAGTTACACCAACACTAAAACACTAAACATTTAATAAACATAAGCATAAAATGAAATAACAAAAGTGTAATACTGTCCTGAGTTTTTTGCATAGTAGTATAAAAGTGTAAAAAGTATATCTATAAAATAAAATGAAAGTTCTGGCATTGACATTTGTAATAGAGTGACAAAGCAGCATATGAAGTTTATGTACACAGTATATGTATGAGGTAGTTGATATTGGTATAGAGGTAAAGTGGCATATGCAATAAGGCTAGTAAAATATATATTTATATATCAGACCCACACCATGTGTCGTTGTGTCCCTGGGCAAGACACTTAACCCCGAGTTGCTCCCGGTAGGACTGGAAGGCGCCTTGCATGGCAGTCGCCGCTACCGGTGTATGAATGTATGTATGAATGGGTGGATGGTTGGTATTGTAAAGCGCTTTGGGGCTCCTCACAGGGGGCTGGAAAGCGCTATATAAATAAGCTCCATTTACCATCAGCAGTAGTGTAGATATAAAAAGTAGTGTAAATGTAAACAGTAGTAATAAATGTAAACAGTAGTAATAATGTAAACAGTATTAATAAATGTAAACAGTGAATGTAAACAGTAGTATGACTATAGGCAGTAATGTAATACAAACATTAGTGCAAATATGAGAAGTAGTGCAAACTGAATGAGCACATGACCGAGAGTTTAGTGAATAACCCGTTTGATGACACAGAGTCCAGTGTTAAAATCTTTGTGTTGTGTGGTAATGTGTGAAAGTTTTTTGTGATTAAGGCAGTACAAGTGGGAGGGAGGGCAGAGCAGGCAGAGAGTTTAGCATCCTGACTGCCTGATGAACAGAGCTGTCATTTAGTCTGCTGGTTCGAGCCTGGAGACTCCTCAGTCTCCTCCCTGAAGGCAACAGGCTGAAGCAGCTGTGTAGTGGGTGTGTGGGATCACCTGCCATGCAGAGGGCTTTCCGAGTGAGGCGGTTGCTGTGTAAGTCCTGCAGTGAGGGGAAGGAGGTGCCGACAATCTTCTCAGCTGCTCTCACGATGCGCTGGAGGCTCTTGCGGCAGGATGCAGTACATGCACCAAACCACACAGTGATGCAGCTGGTCAGGACACTTTCTATGGCACCTCTGTAGAAGGTGCACATGATGGGGGTTGAAGCTCCAGCCCTTTTCAGCTTGCGGAGAAAGTAGAGGCGCTGGTGAGCCTTCTTGGCCAGTGATGCAGTGTTCCTGCTCCAGGACAGGTCCTCTGAGACGTGCACTCCCAGGAACTTGGTGCTGTCCACTCTCTCCACTGTGGTGCTGTTGATGGTCAGAGGGGCATGTTGGGCATCCCTCTTCCTGAAGTCCACAACAATCTCCTTTGTCTTCTCCACGTTGAGAGTGAGATTGTTGTGTCCGCACCACAAGGCCAGGCGGCTCACCTCGTTCCTGTAGTCCGTCTCATCGTTGTTGCTGATGAGACCCACCACTGTTGTGTCGTCCGCAAACTTGATGAAGTGGTTGGAGCTGTATGATGGTGTGCAGTCGTGTGTTAGCAGGGTGAATAGAAGGGGGCTCAGCACACATCCTTGTGGGGCCCCTGTGTTCAATGTGATGGTGCTAGATGTGTTACTCCCGATCCGTACTGTCTGTGGTCTCCCGGTCAGGAAGTCTAGCAGCCAGTTACACATTGAGGTGTTCAGCCCCAGACTGTCCAGTTTAAGGATGAGCTGTTGGGGGATGATGGTGTTGAATGCCGAGCTGAAGTCGATGAACAGCATTCTAACATAAGAGTCCTTCGTGTCCAGATGTGTGAGAGCTGTGTGGAGGGCAGAGGAGATGGCATCGTCGGTTGAGCGATTAGGCCGATATGCAAATTGGAAGGGATCCAGGGAGGCAGGGAGGACAGATGTGATGCTTTTCATGACTAGCCGTTCAAAGCACTTCATCAGGATGGGGGTGAGTGCTACTGGGCGATAGTCATTGAGGCATGCGGGCGTTGCCTTCTTTGGGACAGGGATGATGGTGGTGGCTTTGAAACAGGTGGGGACGATGGCCTGGCTCAGTGAGATGTTAAAGATGTCCGTGAAGACCGCTGCGAGTTCTCCTGCACAGTCCTTCAGCACACGGCCAGGTATGTTGTCAGGACCAGAAGCTTTCCGGGCATTGATCTTGATGAATGATCGCCTCACGCTTTCTGAGGACAGCGCCAGCACCTGGTCATTATTTCACCACAATCATATTAGATATTTATAAATGTAATTTCACTGGTTCAATTTGAAGCATGGTCGTTTGAATAATTTAGAAGAAAACTATCCTGAAGATGATTCCTGAACGTTTGTCCCACTCAGAGTCTGGCCAGGACAAATGCTCATCTAAGTTGAGAGTTCCATCCATCCATCCATCCATCCATCCCTTATCTTCCACTAGTTCTGAAGTCAGGTCATGGGGGCACCACCTTCAGCAGGGAGGCCCAGACCTCTCTTTCCACAGCCTTGAAGGTCACCGGTTCAAATCCTGGTCCAGGACCTTTCTGGGTGGAGTTTGCATGTTTTCTCTGTGATGCATAGGTTTTCTCCCACAGATCAAAAACATGCATGTTAGACTGATTGGTAACTCTAAATTGTCTCTAGGTGTGAGTGAGAGAGAATATTTGTTTGTCTCAATGAATCCTGTTCATTGACAATGGCAATAATAAACTGAATCTGAATCTGATTTGTCTCTATGTGTCCCTGTGATGGACTGGAGACCTGTCCAGAGTGTCCTCCACCTCTCGCACACTGATAGCTGGATATGGGCACCAGTGACCCATGTGATCCAAAAAGTAAGAAGCAAATAAGGATAATCTATGGAAGTATGGATGTATGGATGGATAGATTAATTTTTTTAATAAAATATCTCTCAATATTTCTAGAGTACCTGATTGAGAATTATCGGATTTGATACCTGGATTATTGAGCATGAACTTTCTCTTCTTATCTCTCAATATTAATGTTTTTAGGACACATTAAGATAAAAACAGTCAATCAAAGAAAAACAATTAAAAATGTCTCAACTTTTGAGGTTTCCAGGTCCCAATGAAACAGCGGGCACACGAAAGAGGCTGCTAGATCTTTTTTTAAATTTAATTTCTTCTTTAAATTTAAGTCTACACAACAACACCAAAATAGTTTTTACAAATCTCCACTTTAAAATGTGTTTTTTAATCTACTTTCCCACAAAAAAACACAGTTTGTGTGTGAAATGGAGGTGTAAATACAACAAAAACCTTTAGACAATTTCCACATTAGTGTAGCTGCAGCCTACCATTAATCTAAAACCATAGAGTGTACATAAATCATCACTGTAGTATTTGTTTCAGATCATCTACTGATTCTCTTAAATAAATCAATGTGATGGAATGAGAACCTTTTTGTTTTCTTGAGCTGATTTACTGTTTCTGGAGTCATTGTTGCTTATTAAAACCCAGAGCAGTTAATCCAGTCCAGATATAAACACTCATTCAGCCATCCTGGATAAAGAATGGTTTAGGATTTATGTGCACAAAATGCATGTGTATGGATTTAACTCACCATCAAGATCAGGTGAAGTGCAGCACACTTAAAAAAAGCACTAAGATAAAAATAGATGGTTTTGATATCAGCTGCTGGGTTTTGCTTATTTATAGCACCAAAGGTCCTTGAGTTAAATGTAAAATAAAATAAAAAAAACTTCAAAATGGCTACTTGTAAAAACACTGAAAATCCTATTCATCTTCAGCTATGAGTAACTTTTATGGATCAGTTTTTTTTTTTTCATCAGTGTGATAAAGTGATCCACAGTGACTCATTCTGCTCCTCTGTTTAGTTTGTCTGCCAAAATGTGGACTCATTGGAAATCAAGTTCCATTTAGATAAAGACCGGACCAGCAGACACGTCTGGAGATGGTTTATCTCTCTCTGACATTTATCAGAGACGGGATGATACAGATCATTGTTCTCTAAGTGATTTGATGGCCTGAGCAGAAGTTTTAGAGTCGGTGACAAATATTTCCCTGTAACCTTTATAAAAGATTTCCAGTTCCAGTTACACATAGTGAATATGATAACGACAAGGATTTACTTATCAGAAGAGTGACAGATGATTCAGTGCCATCATGATACATTAGCTACAATGGCTTTGTTATAAACAATTCATCCCATCTGCAATTTAATTGGAGAACCTGACAAGTTCACACTAGCAACTACTGTTAGTTAAGGTTCATCTTTCAGTTTGAAAATGTGTTTAGACAACTGGTGGAGGCCAGAGAACTCAGACTCAAAGCTATTTCAGAATAAAAAAAAACAAACAAGAACATCCCTTGTAAAAAAATTAAGTCAGATATTTATACAGTATCTTCTTCTTCCTCTTCAGGGGTTTCCACAGCGAGTCATCCTCCTCCATCTCTGTCCTCTACATCCTCTGTCCTCCCTCCAACTACCTCCATGTCCTCTCTAACTGCATCCATATATCTCCTCTTTGTCTTTTTCCTGGCAGCTGCATTTCTAACATCCTTCTACCAATATACCCACTGTCCCTCCTCTGGACATGTCCAAACCACTGTCCCTCCTCTGGACATGTCCAAACCACTGTCCCTCCTCTGGACATGTCCAAACCACTGTCCCTCCTCTGGACATGTCCAAACCACTGTCCCTCCTCTGGACATGTCCAAACCATCTCAGTGTGTCCTCTCTAACTTTATCTCCCAGTTGTTCAACATGTGCTGTACCTCTGATGATCTCATTCCTGATCTTATCCATCCTTGTAACTCCTAAGGAGAACCTCAACATCTTCATTTATGCCACTTCCAGTTCTTTCTCCTGTCTTTTGTCCATCATATCTTGATTATCAAGATGGCTGCCACGGACGGACGTTCAGGGGAACGCTGTGCCTTGTGGGAGCTACATTAATCAAACAAATTTAACTAAATATTCTAAAGAATAACTTTATTCAAATGAAGAAAGTTGTTGACTTGCCTGATGGGTGTGCTTGCTGGGAGCCAAATTGCCGTTGTTGATCCTGCAGGTTGCTGGGGCCGCGAGATCCGGTATTCTAGCGTCAGATCTGGGTGTTGTTGCTGCTGGGCTGCAGCTGCCATAGAGGGGCTGGTGAGCCTCATGACTAGGCCTCGGCTTTCAGCTAACAAGCCGTGGAGCTGGTACCACTGAGCCGAGAGTGCAGCGGTGCAGGGGGCTGCCGTGGAGACGATCCGCCAATGTTGAGCCTGCTCTACCGAGGACGTGGGTTCCGGTTTGCTGCCGTCGGATCTGCGTGCCTGCTGGGAGCCGATCTTCCGTCGTTGATCCTGTGGGCTGCTGGTGCCGTGAGGTCCGGTTTTCTGGCGTCGGATCTGGGTGCTGTAGCTGCTGGGCCGCGGCTGTCATCGAAGGGCTGGTGAGCCTTGCGACCAGGCCTCAGCCTTTGGTTGGCGAAGAGCCATTACCCCTAAGCCGGTATTACAATGAGTAATGCAGAGTAAATCTAGACGGGGAAAGCAAGAGTCGCTGGAACAAAGCACGGAAGACATGGAGGAAATTAAAAAGTCATTAAACTTCATGAGCGCTGAACTAGCAAAGTTGCCATCGCAACAAGAACTCCTAATTGGACTATTTGAGGAAGTGAAACAACTTAAACTTCAAATAAGTAACAAAGATAAGAAAATATCTGAACTTGAACTAAAAATTGACGATTTGGCACAGAATGCAAGACAAGATAACCTGGTCATAACTGGACTTGAAGTTAAGCCTCGGTCATTTGCT